>RJWM01006319.1:0-85075 GCA_004363535.1 Dasyprocta punctata | reverse complement strand
TTTTCCGGTGGAAAAAGTTTGCTTGGAGGCTGCATCTTCTGACAGTCTTGGTTTGGGGTCTTGCTATTACACTTCTCCTAAGGGTATCTTGCAGAGATTGTGCTGGGGAATTCTTAGTGAAGCTGTTTTCCTCCATAAGATCTCACTAAAATTTTCATTTTCCTCTTTTCGTGAATTGTTTGTTTTTGTTTTGGTGCGCAGTGCAGGGAATTTTCTCCTGCAGAGCAGTGGCTTTACCTTGTTGCCAGCTATTTCTAATTGACAAGTCAGGGCTATTTATTATTTCCAGAGAAAAATGTAAGTTGAAGATGACATCTACTTGTAACAATAATATTTCAAATTACATAAAAAGATATGGTTTACCAATTGCTTTCTTATTAAACTATTTGGGTGTAGAATTGTGTGTATGACATACACTATGCAGTCAGCCACAAAATGGGTTAAAAACTCAACTCTGTCACTTAATTAACGTATGACTGATGATAAGGCTTTTGTAAGGCTTTTCTTCTTTGTAAAATGGAACTAATACTAATATCTCACATAGTTTATGTTAAGGATGAAATTAGTATGTATAAAAACCCCTTGCTGTAGTTATTTAATACTTAGCACTCAAAACATGGGTATCTAATGATAAGCAGGAATGGTCAGCTAGATTTTTTTGGAGAGAAGTATATGAAAAGAATTTTTAATATAAGAAGCAATTTTAAAAGTGTTAAGAAGAGTTGCATAAAGGAAAGGAAGAGAAAAACAAGCAACACCGCTGCTTTGTGGGGCGGAGGGTAAGAGAGGGAAAGAGATACCGGGAATGTAAGCTATGTCCTCAACTCCTGGAGAGAAAGCTTTTAATTCTCCTGAGACTAGAATACAGAGAGAGACATCAGTGGGCAAAGAAAGACTTGACAGTTTGCTTCTCAGGTAAGTATGTTAATCAGATTAAATTTTATTTGGCATGTCCTGCAGTGATGTCTGGGGAAGTTATTATTTATTATCTCTACCCCTTGACAGTCTGATTAGCTCATCAGCAATCAGTTACTACTCGCAGCTCTTCAACTGCTTTTATTAACTAGCAACCCCATCTTCCCCCAGTCTGCAGATTACTCAGTCTTGGGAAGAAGTAACATCTTTTCAGAGAGTGTTTCCTCCAGGCCAGATGGAATGGAATCATGCCACTATGAGACTCAAAATGAATCACAGGATCTTTACAGTAAAACTCAGCACTGTGTGATTTCTAGGGAACTTGAAGGCATGTTAGCCACCTTTGGATTGATTCAGACTTCGATTATTTTGGAGGGGAAACATTGAACAGTTGCTTATATTGGGTACAGTGATATCCCATCGGGGTGTATGAATAGTTTCTTGCTTTGGGCTATGTAAATGCAGGACACATGAAATTCTTTGCTTTTGTTTGTGTGAGTTAGAACAAAACTCAAACCTAGGAATAACTATGGCAGAGATTATCACAAACCTGATGAACATAGTGGCATTCTATTTCTTCCTTTTAAGATTTTCTTCGTTAGTCCAAGAGCCAGTTCCTATAGGCTGACATTTTTTCACACATCAGATTTAATTATGAAATATTGTGGACAGGACAAATATTTTAAAAATTGAGTCACATTTTCCCATCTTAATGAAATTTGTTCTCACAGAAAAAAAATGCATTGATCTTTCTCAAATGAAAATAAACCTACAAAATAACCTTTTCCAGTGAGTACTCTCTACTTGCTAGTTTACAGGTTCCAGTCATGTTCTGTTCAGGAAGTTAGTGGAGTGCAACCATTATCTTGGACACCCAAGTAAAAATAAATAGTTATTTTCATGTTCCTGAGATTTCCACCCCAAGATGTAGGACTTAAATGTTTAAGCAGCTGCATTAGCTGTGGCATTGTCTTGCCTCAACAATACTGCCTGGAGAGTGGAGCCAAAAAGGTGATTCTTTTATTTAAGTTTATAGGGCTCCAGTTTTCTGTGGTCAAAATCAGAATTTACATGGACCAGTGTGGACCAGTAAAAAATGGTTATGCTCAGAGCAACACTGAAAAGAGAGCTAAATCTATGGAGATGTGTTTAAATTATTTTACCTGGCATTTTTTTTTAACAATTGAGGCACCAATCAGATTTGCTTTTTAAGTCCTATAAAAGCCAACCAGGCTGTTGTTACATGGAACCCGGAAAATATGAACAATTACATATTAGTTCACCAGCCAAAGACATGAAATGACATTAAATCTTAGGGGGCATTATTCAAGATCTAGAAGCAAGAGTGTAAGACAAAAATTCCATAGCTTTAACTTAGTAATTCCTCTAAGTTACCCATCACATACAATATGTGAATAGGTATAGTTTGGTATAAATGGCTCTGATCAGTAATTCTTATGCACCACATAGTCTGAGAACTGCTATGCTAGAACAAGGAAAAGAACAAAAGAGGATCTGTTTGGCACTAAGTGCATTCTTTCTTTGTGATAACTACTCAGTCCACAGAGAAGTGGGCCATTCAAGAGAGTGTCTGCTTGTTTTCAGTACTTACTCCATTTGGCCTTAAAATTAAGCCCTTATAACCTCCAGACACATTGATAGATTCACTGGTTTCATCAGAATTGAATTAGGCAACATGTGCGGTGTGCCTTGGTCAGGATCTAGTGATGCAAAGCAGTTAAATCTAAACGTTGACCGCCAGATCCACATATACGCATATACGTTGCTCCTTGGAAAGTCATGGAGAAGAACTTGTCTACCTGTTCACTGTCTTTCTAGGTTGGGCTTTCCCACACTCAAGCAGTGACTTACATATTTTTTCAAGTCAGCTGTATTTGCAAACCAGTTTGAAGGAGGGAGGGTAGGGTTTTGAGTTCAAAGGTCAGCCCTCTTTAATGTATGTAAGCCAACCAGACAAATGTCTCATGTTGCTGGAGGTCGCAGGTCTTTTCTCAGTCTTCTAAAGCTTATAATCATGTATGAGAATCACTTAATGATATTGTGTAATTCACCCTTCTGGACTCTATGTGGTGGAGTCATGAATGCATGAACATTTGTTATGTATCTGTATGGAGTACAGGTGAATATATATTTTTCTGGGGTTGTCCTGGTGATTCTTAAATAACCAGCATGTTACCTGGGGAGCTTCATGATGAGGAGACTCCTGGGAAGAAAGTATTTTGCCATAAAACATTATTAACATTTCTCATGTTTTAGCTTATATTATTAGGAAATATCTATTGTATTTTTCATCTAGATTTAAAAATACATAATTTCAGTTATTAAACAAATCAACCATATGTCAGTCAAGTCATTCATAAGACTGGTCGTTCAAGCCGGGCGTGGTGGCGCACGCCTTTAATCCCAGCACTCGGGAGGCTGAGGTAGGCGGAGCGTTGTGGGTTCGAGGCCGGCTTGGGCTACAGCGCGAGCGTAAGGCCGGCCTGAGCTACATAGTGCGACCCTGCCTCAAAAAATCAGGGCTGGGAGTTTGGCTCAGTGCCTTAAGCGCCTGCCCTGGCAGGCGCAAGGTTGTGAGTTCAATCCCCAGTGCCACAAAAAAAAAAAAAAAAAAAAAAAAAGACTGGTCGTTCAGTAGATATAGTTAGTATACTTAAGTTTATGTAGTTTAGAAAATTAAATACCAACTGAGTACCTTATTTATTGGGGGTGTTAGGGCCTTTGGTTTGCCCTCCGCATTATCACAGAAATGATCACCTCAGGTTTTGTTTGTACCTGGGTTTTGAATTGTACCACTTTTTCATTTTAGAGGGGAACTTGTTATTTCTCAGAAGTTTAAGTTCAAAATTCAAAAATTTAGTTTGAAATGGAAATACACACTTCACCTCTGATTTATGAAGGTGGGGAGCTCCTTTGGCATTAGCTTTCCTGTGTCCCAGTAAATGTTTCTGTCTGTCCTTTCTCATCCATGACACATTTTCTTCATTTATACTGCACATGCGTGGTCCTGTCCACTCCACGTTGTTGTTTGGATTGCGTCCCATCAACCATGGCCCTTTTCTTCATCTTTAGTCTCTTTCCTTCCTTTCACATCTTTTCCTTGGCTTATACACAAAACCGAAATTTCCCTTTCTGAAATAATCACCCCTTTTTTCCTCCTCAGTGTATCATTTGATCTCTTTGCTTTCCTTTCCTGCCCAGCACTCTTACAAAAAGATTAACTGTATTTTCAACATCTACGTGTTGACCTTTTGCAAGTTTGGCTTCTGCTCTCACCACTTTATTGGAACTCCACTTTCAGAGAGTCACCAGTAACTTCTCACTTTTCAAACCTCAGTCTTTTCTAAGCCTTCATCCTCTTTGACCTTTTTTGCACTAAATGAGTGTGTTGATTACACTGTCCTTGACATCCCTGACATCCCCCTTACATTGACGTATGTGACACTTCAGGTAGGTATTGTCCAATTTCTCTGACCACCTCTTTATTCTTTCTTTGCTGAATCATTCTTTGCTCTGGATATACAAGTGGAATGATTAACATGGTCTTCTGTGTTCCTGTCCCTCCTGTTCTTTGTGCCTGCTTTTATTAGGAGTTAGGACATTTTTATAGGCTGGACCCTAGTAGATTTTTGGGCTGTGCTAAACTCAGATGGAACTTACCTAAAGTAACAGAATGGAGAGTTAATGTTGCTGTCAGGAAAATAGTAGCCAAATGCATCAAATCTGAAAAGTAAGGATGGAAAATTGGAGAGTAAGCAGAAAGATTGGCAGTCTGGATGAAGAGGAACAGGAGAGATGAGTCAGTTAACAGCAGGAATGTGTGTATGTATGCTCCACTTCGTACGTGAGGGCCTAGTATATGTTACCTGGGGTATATTATTTTTAAGAAATTGCGCAGGGACTTTGGCTCTCATACTCATTTTCTGGAGAACAACATCAAATCTGCATCGAATACTCCATCATATTTTCTTATGAACAAAGCTCTGTTTCCATCTTCTTAACTCGTTTTACCTTGATGACCTTCTGGTACTCTAATTTAATGTATCTTACGTTAAATTCACCATTTAGCTCCTGCAGCTGACCTCTCTTCTGGACTTCCTGATTACCATTGTCCTGTGTCTTCTTAGATAAAAATTCAGAACCATCTTTGATTCTCCTTTACCCTTTCATCCAACCATTTGAAAAAGGATAGTCAGCCTTATCTCTATGTGTCTTATAATTGGTGCTACATTTTCTTTTCTTTTGACCCCACTTGACTACTACTCTACACTTATATGGTAGCCTCCTATTTAGTATCCCTAACTCTAATCCAACTCCTTGCTGCTAATATGTTTTCAACTCAACTGTGAACTTATTTAATGTGACATTGCTAGCCAGAGATATTTTCTCCCCTGTCAGTGTTCTTGTAGCACTTTGGCTTATGCGTATTATGTTATTATGTAATACCTGTACATAAATAACCAATCCTCACAGATTGTAAGGTCCTGGGGAGGCGGGTGACTGTGTTTTATTTCCTGTTATCCTCATATATTCATTGTATTGGCGTGCAACAAATATTTGCTGGCTGGAGTTAGCAGCCAGCTTGGCTGGAAGTAATCTGATCCCAGTTGATAGTTGGTGATCTGTGACAGTCATTTTAATTTGACATTAATTTCATTTTTTGTGCATTTGTTTTATTCTGAAAAGCCTTTTTATTAAACTGTGTCGATGGCATAAATGGAACAGTTAACTGGAAGACCAAACAGGCCAACAATTTTGTTATCAGCAGAAAAATGGCTGCTGGGAAGAAAGATGGTGAGTTTAGGTTGTAAATGTATACCTCTGTTGGGAGTCAATTAAATGTTTGCTTCCAGTATTCCTTTTGCTTTTTTAATTGTGTGTGATTTTTTAAAAAATGTCAGTCTGAAAAAATGAAATTTTGTTTTCCTAGTCTTCTAAAACTTCTGATCCTCTGTGCTCTTAATCCATTATTTTTCTTTGCTGTGACTCTGTAACAAAAAATTATTCCAGTTTTTAACCTATGTTGCCCCTTATCCAGTGACTAGATTACCACTTCTAAAAATTGTCCTTGTGTTTATTATAATGATTTATTTTTAACATTGGAAAATATTAAGTAAAATTAATATGTATATTTTTAAAGTACTTATCTTAACTTAGAAAATGACCATAAAATATCTTGTCTAATTTTGGATGATTTTTGTTGTGAAATCAAACTGATGTTTTGCTTTCAATAGTTGATTGACATTTGTTTTTTATTAAAAAGATGACCCTGGAATGATAGGTTGATGCTTCTAAATTTTTCTTCCAGTGTATAAATATATCCATCAGTATTATGTCATGAGCTTTGAGATAGTACATTGTATTAAAGGGAAAAAAATCTTAATAAAAACACAAGTTGTTTTCAAAATACTAATTATTATTATGAACTTTCACTTAATATTTCTTCTTAATTATATGGCTAAATTTATAGTCCTTTCTCCCAGTATTGAGCATTTTTGGTCATAAACATCAGCAGTATACTAGGTTGGCTTTTATAAATGTCTATAAGGATAGTGATAATGTTAAAATACTTTTAAAGAACAATAATTTTAGATGCTAAAGTAGCTTCACTATAAGATAAAACCTGCTGAATACTTGTGGAAGCGATTCTGACTTGCCTCATTTTTTTCATACTTATCTGAAGTTGAGGGTCACTAACTTTTTTATAGCTGGTAGCAAATTATATTGTTCAGCTGGACTCTTCTATCTCAAGATATGTTTTATCATGGGACAAGAATTCCTTTTATCTCTTCTTTCCAGCTATCTTTGAAACAAATTCACAAACTTCTATGTGATTTTTTTTTCTTTTTCTTTTTCTTTTTTTGCCTTTTTGAAACAGGGTTTCATTATGCAGTTCAGGCTGGCCTCAAATTCGCAGTGCTCCTCCTGTTTCAACCTCCCGAGTGCTGGAATTACAGGCATGCGCCACCATGCCTGACTCCAAACTTCTGTGTGACTTTAAAGAAATGTTTATTGCTGATATCTATAGGAAAGCATAGAGCTTTACAATGATAACTTTCCATGAGAAGATCTCAAGCGTTTGTTTCAGAAAGTGCTGGATGTGCTTATTCCAGAACCTAAGCCTCATAATTCTTGTCCTCCTACCCTCAGTAGACATTTCCAGTGGATTTTCTCTAGTTCCTTCAAAGAAATCACTCCTGATTTCCCTACCTAACTGATTCCTTTCCAAGCAAAGGCCTACTTTTTTTTTTGCACATCTCTTTCTGTTTACTAATGTTTTTAAAGCTAAGATTCTTTTTTCTAGTTATGTGTCTCAGGTGTCAGTCACTGCTGTGATCTACACTGTCTTCTTGCTTGTTCATTTCCAAAGCAATTGGGGCCTGCCTTGGCTCTCGGGGCCCCACAGAATATCCCTAAAGTCTCTTTCTTTGGACTTTGCATCATTCTGCAATAAATGACGGTCATCCTTTCCATTTCTTCTGTCTCCTCTCTTTAATTCTGATCCCTAGAATTTTTGTCCCACCCCCGTTTCCATTCTGTTCCTGTTTGATGTGATAGAAGAGTACTGTCTAACCAGCTGTTAGGTCCAGCTGAGCTATCTGTTTCAGTGCTGTTCTTGGTGAAATGCCCTGCATCCTCCAGAATCTCTAAGAGCTACTGCTTGCCTCTTATTTTAAACTAAAGGTTCCCATTGAGCTACAGACTGGTTTTCACCTTGGAACTTGACAGATAACTGTAGTTTCAAAGTTGAAATGAACAGTCTGTATTGAAGCTACTGACATAACTAGTTCAGGTTATGTCCTCTTATGTCCTCAGTTTCCCCTGATTTCATCCTTTATCAACTGTGTGAAGAAAATTATTTCAGTTTTTAAAATTTTAATGACAAATATTTGTAGCTTGTATAGCAAGGCCACCTAAAATGCATTCTCACATGCCAAACGTTCTTAGTGCTGTTCTTGACTAAGAATCCCAGTCAGTCTTTTTGGCATATTCAAGGGCGTACAATTGATTAAAAGAGCATTTATAAAGTAAAATACATTTAGCAATGTATTTTCATGTAACTTATATTTTAAATGATATTCTAACTCCTGGCTAAAACAGTGGGATAGCATCTCTTTGTTTTTTTTTTTTTCTTTTTTTTTTTTTCAGGGGCAATGATGGTGCGTACATTGTACATTGTCATCCCCAAATCATTCACCCAGAGCACAAGACATCTGCGTTCAGTTGTTTGAACAATCACATCTCTTTTGTAAATGGGATTCCGAGCAATTTGATTGCCTCAAATCAACACATTTGACATCAGTCAGCCTCAACGTATAATAAATGGGTACAAAAGTCATAAAGAGAACTCTAAATGTGACTTCTCTTTTTTCCCCCTGAGATGGGGATAGAGAACTTAAAATTTTTTAAATTTATTATTGGAATAGTTTAAGTAGAAACAAGCTTTCATATTTATATACTTCACTTAGAAAAATATCTTCAACTTCTTTAAAATTCACATTCTAAAATGGCCCAGCCTTAGGGTCATGGAGGGACTTCCATTATGTTATTATTAAGAAACTAAGATAAAGTCAAATGATTGTATTCAGGTCTCCTAGTTATTTCCAGGTTAATTATTAAATTCAACTGAACATTCATGGGAATACAATACTATGTACTTTAGGTAACTTGACAGAATTTTCTTCTGCCATCTTGAAAGAGGCCTCTTGTAGCTTATTGATAGTTAGGTCTGCATGGCTTCAAGATAGACAAGTCTCTAGATGACTCCTTTACTTCCTTGGATGGAGAGGAGCAAGGATTACCCCTAATGCTGAACATTTTTCTTTGCTTCTAAAAGGTGCCAAAGTCAGGGAAAAGATCATAAAGTTCCAGGAATTTAAAGAATCATTTACAAGAGATAAGGTTCCCCTCCTAAATCTTAGCTCTGAAGTATAGAATGTTTCCTCTCCAACCTTCACCTTCATGTGTTTCTTTTTTTTAGGCATGAGTTTGTTTGAAATTATGACTATCCACTCACTTTGTCCAGTTGTGCAGGGTAACTCACATAACTTTATGAGATAATAAAATAAACTGAATTATCTGGTCAAATTCTGGTCCTTCATAAACCAAAGAGGGATACTCAATGAGGTTACTATAGCAGGATGTTACAGTAGAATGTATTACCATCATCTATACTGACTTTTATTTTCAAATCAATAAACCGCACTTCTGCCTTGGTTCAAGTCTTGTGCTCTCCCTTTTACTAGTCGTTTAGGCTTGAACCAATCTCTTAGTCCCTCTGAGTTCAATTTTGTCATTAGTAGAGTGAAATCAAGGACTGATCCCTTCAGGATAGCCAGTGCATGGCAATTCTGATGGGTAGTAACTGTCAGAAATCCTGGGTTGAATAGGAGGCTGAGGCCATACCCGAATAGGAAGTGAGGTACTGATCTCTCTCTTAACAAAGATATTTGGCGTGCTTAGACAGGGCAACCCTTTTCACCTTTCCAGCATTCTATAAGACCAATGTTTTATCGATCACCAGTTAATACTAGCTTGCAGCCCTTTTTTCCCACTGACACATAAGCAAAAAAAAAAAAAAAAGCATGCACATGATAATTAATGATCAAGATATTCAATCCCACTTTGGAGAAATTAAGATAAGTAGTCTCAGTAGAAAAAGATAATCTTATGAAGAAAACCTTTTGCTTTTTTTGTAGAAAAAGATTCAAGCACTAATTTCTTTTCTACCCCTTGTAAAGGGAAGGAAAGTTTACCAAGGTAAACTCATATGTCCTTGTGAAGTCTAACCTAGGTGTGGGTGATCTGACTGAGAAACAACAGCTACCCATCCCCAGACGAGTGGCCTGCTGTACTTTGATGCTGAGTAAACCCAGAGGTGAAGGGCAGGCTACTGAGCAAAGCTTCTGACTCAAATCCAAAACTTACCAAGTTGAACTAACACAACGCAAGGTCAATCTTAGTGAAGGAAACGAAAACAAAAACTGGTGTGTGCCTTGCTGGATACTGATATCTCTAAAAATGTTTGTCTTTAGCAATTAGCTGCTTTAATAATTAAACTTCAATTTGACTGTAGTAGTAACAGATTTAAAAATAAGTTAGGAAGGAATTCATAAGTATATACAGGCTCTGAAACCCTGAAATGAACTTTCTTGATGCAGAGACAGCCAAAGGCATTCATCCCAGGTAATCAGATCAGTTCACTTCTTAATGTGCTGTGTGTCCAGGGGCTTGGGCTCTCATGTAGTGCTTTCACCTGTTAAAACTCTATAGTAAGAGTCAAAGAGCCTATTTTTCCTATCAGTACTTCAACATTTTTAATTATCAGGATGATCATGCTTAGTTGCTTAGGTAAAAATTTATCTTAAAAGCTGTACGACAGCCAGGGATTTAGCTCAATGGCGTAAGCACCTGCCTGGCAAACATGAGGTCATGAGTTCGATCCCCGGTACCAAAAAAAAAAAAAAAAAAAAGCCGTACTAGGTAGGTGGCTGTTCAGTACTCTGCATCCCAGATGTATTTTAAAGTCTTCATCTTTCTTGTTCAAAATGTTTTTCTGATACTACTTACCATTAAGGCAATACTGTGAACAGTTGGGAAATATGTATTATTTTACTTGAGTAATTTGGACTCAGAGCACCTTTGTGATAATTCCCAATAAATAAATCTTAAAACTCTCTGCACATGAGAAGTAAATTGACAACATTGTAATGCTTTTTTCAAATACACTTCAATTTCTTATTTGTGAGTTATTACTATAATGTGTTACAATATTCCTAGGATGCTTTAGATATTGCTAATGGCAATAAATTATTTAATCCATAGATCTCTTTAAGTATGCAGTATATTTCTCACCTGCCAGATATGTAAGAAATTACTTCATACAATGTATTATGTTCACTTTAACTTCATACTCAGGTTTACATAATACTGTATGTGGGGTGAATGAAGAATATGAATTGTACATTGTTTTTGTTTTTCTGAAAGTATTTGATATGTGGAGTTTTGCTGCCATTGCTTCAAGTAATGTCCTGTCATAATTATCAAGAGATCCCCTACTCAGAAGTGTGCTGCGTCCACCGTGGACTCAGAAGTACACCGTCTAAGCATCTCTGGGCAGCAAAATAGGTGCAGCAGACACAGGCTCCTGTTTTGCACATCTAGCCAAGTCCTGTGGTGCATTAAAACCGCACGGCTTTGCTCTTCACTTCAGCGCACAATCCCACCTCATTTGATAGTCTGGTTTCTACACCTGTAGCAGATTAATAACAGCAAATTAGAGGGGCTGGAGAAGCGGCTATAGCAAACACACAAATGGCAACGAGAAATTACAGCTGATAGTGTGTCTACAGAGGAGAAAACAGAAAATCTATAACACATGCAACCTTAAAAAACATTTTCAAGCTGGCACCTTCTAGTGTGATCAGTAAATGACAAGATAGCCAAACAGTCCGTAAGGGCATCTCTATATAACACAGCAGAGTGCTATAATTGATGTGCAAGATGATGATCTTATACCATCGTGGAGAAAGATCGACCGCAGGGTACTTTGTCAGCCCTTTAGAATGATTCATTGCATGAGCTTCCTGATAAACTGATCTTAAGACATCTCCTTGTAAACCTTAAAGATTAGAAAAAAGATGATATAAATATGTCTGTTGTAAAGTGATTAATTTGTTGATGAAACATACATAAAAGAGACATATGCATAATTGTTACCTAATAAAGGCCACCTGGACTTGAATTTTGACAATGACTTATGACTTTTTTCTAAAAGATTTCAAGAGATTTAAGATTTAAGTCTAGCCGAAAGTTTTGCAAATGTTTTGTCTTTATGGTTGCATACTTGTTCTTAGTTATTTAGTTCTACAGAAAAAGCCATGGTAGGTGTTCCTGGACTTTTTATATAGCAGGCATTCTGTGTGTGTGTGTGTGTGTGTGTGTGTGTGTGTGTGTGTCTGGTACATGCACATGTGTGTGTTGTGCATATGCCATAAAGAGTACTTGTGATAAGTGTGAAGTTAGATGCAGAGATTCATTAGCAATGCACTGTCATAACACTTTCAAATTTTAATGTTCACTAAATGCATCCACATTTGTTTTGTTTTTAAGTGATTGTAAGTGCACAAATGCAGTCCTTATGTTTTCATCACAGAGAGAGGAAATTTCCAACAGACTCTCAGTAAGGGAAGAGAGGATATGGTTCAGCTAGCACAAGGTCCCGCTTCATTGCTATGGCAGTCACGAGCTGCCATTTGATTCTCGGTTCTGTCTTGTCACATAATAACACAGTTATTGAAATGGTCTGTAGTTTCTATACGCTATGACTAAAACATAGTCATGTGGACAAGGTTTCAGTGGCGCAGTGATGAGAGGCATGGGAGCATAAGGTGAAATACTGACTCTGGTTTGTTGCTGACATATCCTTCGGCTCTGCTCTATTCAGCCATGTGTTTTGCCTTAAAGAAACACCCCAACTATGACAGTTCGTCTTCAGAAGTTTTTATTTGCAAATCTAGCTATCCTTGCTGTTTGAAGATTATGTTTTTGAGTCCCTGTGGGTTAGACTTCTAGTTTAATTGTTTTTCTCATTAATGTGACAGATTTGCACTGATTCAGACACACATTAGCTTCCGGTTTCATTTGTATCCAGTGGCATGTGTTTGCAGAGGTAATGAATTTGCAGCTGTAGAAGATTGCAGAACCATGTGACACACAGAGATCCCAGACCCTGTGACCTCAGCTGTACACATGTATATTTCAGAGATTATTGGATCTTAGTGGCGTGGATTTTTAGGATGTTTAAATTTGATTTTCAAGACTCACTCTTAAGGAAAACAATAAATTTTAAGCTCATCGCTTACAAATATCACCTAGGCATGTATTAACTGGTTAGTACCAAGCTCTGTGAGTATTGGTATAGATCTGATCAGCATTATTGATATACCTTATGTTTACAGCAAGAGGTTAGAGCTGCAAATCCTGTGTCATTTGTTGTTTTTGGAAGTAGGCATAGGTGTGGAGACTCCCCAAAGAGCCCCTGTGAAGAGCTATTTGTTTTGCAGAAACAAACAGGCAAAGGGAAAGGCCCCTCCTGTAAAATGTTCTGTGGGTACCCGTATTTTAAACTGATGCCACAGAAAGGAAGTATTATTTTCACAAATAAAACATAGTGGCTTAGTCATTTTCCACTTCTGGATGATGAATATGCCATACATCTGTGTCATGTTTTTCTCAAAGTGAATGGCATACTATATGTAAAGTGAAGCAGGCTTTACCGTGGAGTTGCCAAGGTAACTGACCAGCAAATATGCAGTTCAGGGGACTGCAGAAAGGCAATTGAGTATACACAAATAAGGAAATGTGTGTATCATCTTAAAACTCAGGAGGGCCATGGTAAATTGTGGCTTGACTTTGTGATTGCAGAATTTTTTTTTTTTTTTTTATGAAAGCAGAATCTAAGATCTTCTGTGGGTGAGTGAGGTGATAGGAAGAGGTAGCAACCCTCCAGTGGGCCTGTGGAGGGCTGCAAGAAAACAAAATTATTTCAATATTAAATACAAACAAACTTTTTCTTCATAGGCTAGCTTTTACTATCTTGTAGCAAAAACTCAGGGCATTGTTAATAGTCAATGACCTAAGTGGAAGTTGGTAATCTATAAAACACTGTGTAGACCTTAAATATTACATATATTTTGTCTACTAGCATGAGACTTATGTTTATTTCTGCAATGCTTTGTATTAGAACATTTCCTTCCATTCCATAGGTGTTGGTGAAGTTATTCAGATATATTTGATACTTTTCTAGAGGTATAGAAAATGACGAGGTAAATAGAACTCAATCCTGCACCACTAGGTGTTTTAAATATCCTGAAAGAGTAAATAAAAGACATTTAGAAGAGATCCATGTAGATTATTTGAAATATTCCTATACTTGGATGTAGGATTGTGATTTGGAATTTAAACACCTTTAAGATAGAGTGAAATAACTGCTGCATAGGAGTTTGAAACTCTCCATAATTTGACTCTGCTTTTCTCCTTAGTTTTGTTTCCCCCTGAAACAAACCCCAAGATCTGACATCCTGGCTTACTTCACTTCCGTGGAAGGATCTCACAGTCTGATGAAGGCCCGAATTTCCCATCTCTGAGTTATAGAAGGCTACTAATACTTTAAGATCCATATTGAGTTCCACTCATTCTGTAAATCTTTTCTAGATCTTTCCAACCTCAACTGTTCCTGCCATTCTTACAAGTATTGCCTGAGCAGTTTCTGCCTTTGGGACAACTCCTAGTTAAGTAAATGTTGCCCTAAACTAAAGGTAAACTCCTGGAAAGCAGGGACATGGTCCCTTTCATCACCTTCCCTACTGCATTTAGCATGTAGGACACCTTGTAGTACTGGACTGGTTTTCAAAGTTGAATTCTGTCATCTCACTGAAGAGACTGAAGCAGGAGGATCACTGTGAGTTCGAGGCCAGACTGAAATGCATAGTGAGACCCTGTCTCAAAAAAAAAAAAAAACTTGAATTCTCATCCTTATGATTTTTTTCAACCATTCATTCATTGTTATTTGAAATAAAATCATTCCCACAGGTAAGTGCATAGTTCCCTTGGCTGGAAGTTGGGCACTGTAGGTGCTGTGGGAAACCTCTGATGAATATTAGTATAAAACAAGTAGGAAAGAGTCTCTCTACACCCCTAGTTAAACCTAACTTGCAGCTTCCTTTTTTTCTGTTACACGGCCTTTGAAGTTGTGTTTTTAGTAGTCAGGTTGTGGATATGTGAAGCTACAAGCCAAATATTTTAATTCAGTTTGCCCTTTTTGGCAGCTGTCCACAGAACTGCAAGGACGAGTTTTCACAGATAAAGAGACATGTTGTGGAAGTTTCTATTTTTAATACTGAAAAATTTACTACAGTTGGTGATTTTGCTATCCAGGGTTTTTAGTAAGTTGTGAGCTTGGCGTGATCCGCCTGGGGTCTCGAGGTTAATTGCCACATTTACAAATCCATCAGTGACTAACAGCAAGAATAGTCCTGATAGGGTTTATCTGTCTAAAAATTACAGCTACTACCCAATCCAAAAGATAGAAACCCCCAAGAGACAGAGGCGGCAGAGGTGACAAGGGTAATAGCACTAAGTGTTGGTGGAGATGATGATACCAGAAGAAAAACAATAGGTGCAAACTAATCAGACCAATTTGGCCATTTTAATGTACTCACATCTTATACGTAAGTCATTGTAAATCGTTAAATTGGCCCTGGTTCACTTAAAGAAATCATTTGTACTGAATGGTATTAGGTAATTGTTAATGCTTATTTAGGAGGTAATCTAATATAATTGATTATACTGTTTGAATCATTAAATGTCAAGACCATGGGAAATGGAATAAATTAATTATTTCTAGGACAGATATGAAAAGTAAATACTCAGAAAGCGTCCAAAGGATTTTTTAAAAAGTACATAAGAGTTTCTTTGTATTTTGCTGGTATTATATGGTCTTGCTTGCTTTATCTAGAAAACAGTACAGTCCATATCCTCACTGTTTAAAAATTACTCTGTGTACTTACTTTAAGAAAAAGAAAAAAAAATTCCAAAATTTTATAGTTGGCAAGTTCCCAGGATATATTTTGTTGGTAATACTAATTTTGAATAAAAAGAAATTGCCAAAAATGATATTATGGATGTCTTAATTATTTAATAGAAATTAAAAATATTACATGTGTGTCATTTTACTTATATAGTATTTGAAAAGTTTCTAAACATAAGAGTTTTCCCAGGTTTTGTCCTAAAATTACTCCCTAAGGCCAAGGATATAGTTCACTGGCACAGTGTCTGACTGGCAAGTGTGATGTTGTGAGTTCGATTCCCAGTACCAAAAAACAAAGCAAAACAAAAAAACTGAAACCACTCCCTCTTAAACTGTTACTAACAGCTGTTTTGTATGTGGCTTTCGTTTTCTTGGGAATTTCTGAGTAGTGAAGCGCTTCTTTGTGGTATAAACTGCATTGTGAGGACATATCTCATCGCTTATCTGTCTCTTTAATTTCCCCTTTTGTTTTCAGTGTACACAATTTTCTCAAAGGTGCACTCCGACTGGAACGTGTACCCGTCTGCAGGTGTCCTCTTTGTCCATGTTTTGGAAAGAGAGTATTTTAAGGGGGAATTTCCACCTTACCCGAAACCTGGTATGTTCTTTGTGGAGAAAAAAAGTGGTTAGCTTACTATTTCGTCTTGCTCAATGTGCATAATTTGGGTGATATATAATCAAATATTAACATTATCTGAATTGGTCAGGACACCTGATGAGTTGGTGGTTATAGTATATTTCTCATTTTAAGCTTAGAAATTTAATAACAGAAAGAACTAATTTTGGAATTTTTAAACGAGGCATATTTTCTGGATTCTCAGTCTTCAGTTTTGTGACTGTGACTAAAGATTGGCCTGCATTTACATAAATACAGCTCTACAGTTATGATTTTCCATATTAAGACTTAGATTCTTACAGAGTACATTGAGTTTTAGAAAGTGATACGAAAATTGTTGAAAAACGTGAGCTACAGCATTAAGTAAGCAGTCTTAAAGCTTTTACAATATGAGATAACTTAAAATTTCATAGTATTGTAATGGAGGTTAATTTTTTCCTTCACACTAATAGAAATTACAAAGTCTTATTTAATTCATTTTTGACTTGAATATGTTATTTTGACTTATCACAAGTGCCAACATATTAATGAAGATACAGAAAGAATAGCAAGAGCAAACATATTGTAGTATTACTCTTAAGTAACAAATAAAAATGACTTTTCTGAAAATTGTTTTGTGAGATCGTATTTTTAACATCAGAATTAATCCACATATTCTTTTTGTGGATTATGTGATAAATAACATATCAGAATATATTTGTATAATAAAGGTAGACATTCTCTTGATAGCAAGACAAAAAGATAACGTTTTACTTGATTACTTTGAAAATGTTTTATTTTGAGACTTTCCGTGTTTGTGAAACTATATGGCTAAACCTTCTGAGCAACAGCTGTAAAGCTTGAGAAGAAAACATTTAGTTAAGAACATAGTTTCCGGACTTAGCCAGGATTAAATTCTAGTTTCACCTTTTCTATAACCATGGAGAAGTTACTTAATATGGAAAACTACTATTTTCCACCAATAAAATTAGAGCTAATAAGAGCACCATTTTCATACATGTGTTTGAAATGAGATGACATAATGCTTGTAATGGTTTAACACATGTCCAGGCACATGCTAATCAATCAATACTGTTATTAATGCTTATTATTGGTACATGTCATTATTACAGTGGTTTGAATTTATAACATCTTTTTATTCTATTTAATGTTTTAAAGTTAATTTTTTGTTTTGATGATTCCTTATGACTTTTTAGATATTACTTATTAGTGTGATAGTACCTGGAGTTTAATAAAAGGAATGTTTCTTAAAAAAATGGTTTCATCAGTATGATTAATGGAGACTTGGAGAATTTTCTGAAAGGTAGTTGTCTCATTGGTAGAACTGGTTTGAAGTGCTTCTCCCAAAAAAGTTCTAAAAAAAATTGCATGGATCTGCTTTCTTTTATAGATCAGATTTCTAGACAAACAACCCAAAGAATTTTTCCTTACATGAGGCCCTAAACTAAAACTCCCAGATGGAGTTTTTTTGTTTATGCATTTAATTTGCTGTAAGTGAAAAAAAAAAATTACACAGAATGTTATGATTGAAACTGCCAAAGTAGCATGTGTGAAAATAACTGTCTTGTGTCTTAATTCTGTGTTTGTTATATAGGTGAAATTAGTAATGATCCCATAACATTCAACACAAACTTAATGGGTTTCCCAGACCGACCAGGATGGCTTCGCTATATCCAAAGGACGCCATATAGTGATGGAGTCCTGTATGGGTCTCCAACTGCTGAAAATGTGGGGAAACCAACGATCATTGAGGTAATTTACTTAAAAACAGTAAAATTATACATATGTATACACATATATATACATATATATAAGTATGAATTTTTAATTAGAGCTTTAATTGTTAAAGTTATACGGCAGTGGTTGTTAATATTTGGTGTACAAAAACTAGCTAGTTAACATTTAAAAATGTAACATTCTTTTCTATTCATTTATAAATCTTTTGTTCCAACTACTGTAATAAAAATGATAGTTAAACTTAGTGAAAAATAAAAATAAGGATGGTGATCAAGAGATGGTTGAAAGGGGAAGGGACAGAAGGAAACGGAATGGGAAGAGGAACTAGGATGGGTTATGTCCATGCGTCAACTCCACACAAACAATGTGAACATTATGCACTACACATATGGGCTACTAAACTTCCTTAGACTGATTGGATTTACCAAAAATAGTAGCAGATATCATTCTTAGTAAAAAAAAAAATTAGAGAAATTTCAACTGAATTTAGGAACAAAACAAGAATGACCTCCTGTACTATGTCTGTTGGAGAGGTTATACTGGAAATTGTAACCAGAGTGGTAAAGAAAGAACAAGAAATTAAGTCTCTGAGAACTTGAAAGGAAGAAATTGAACAGTCAATGACGTAAAAAGTCTGTAGATGAATGATAAGTTTAAGGAAGACTAGCAGTGAGCTACAGGATCAATATAAAATTATTACATGCCTATATATGAATAACAAGTATTGAGAATGCACATGCTTTTAAAAATGTGTATTGCTTTGATACCCAGTACCATAAAATACATCTATTTTAATAAAAACTAAAAATATAAGATAATAGGAATAAATATAACAAGGTATGCAGGAAAGTTGTAAAACTTTATTGATAAATTAAAAGATATTCGAGAATCAGAAGAATCAGTGTCATGAAAGGAACACTTTCCCCCAACTGATACATATATATGTTCAATGCAATTCTAATAAAAATTGCAGTATTTTTTTTCATGAACTACCAAACTGATTCTGAAATATATGGAGAAGATTATAGGCCAGGAATAACCAAGAGAGTCATAATGAAAAAGAAAGAAGAAGGGGAAGGGTTTCTTTTCTTGTGGATATCAACATTTATTATCAATCTACTGTAATTATCATATGGTCACATTGATACAGACATGGAGAAATTAACTGAAGAATAGAATAGAGAGCCTAGCGCCGGGCGTGGTAGTGCACCCCTTTAATCCCAGCACTCGGGAGGCTGAGGTGGGAGGAGCCTTGTGAGTTCCAGACCAGCTTGGGCTACAGCATGAGCAAGGCTGGCCTGAACTACATAGTGCAACCCTGTCTCAATAGGGCCGGAAGTTTGGCTCAGTGACTTAAGCGCCTGCCAGGCAGGCACAAGGTTGTGAGTTTGAGCCCTGGTACTGAAGAAAAAAAGAATAGAGAGCCTAGGAACAGATGTGTGTGAATAATAGCAAGAACTGTCTGTAGAGTTAGTACCACAGGTCATTGAGAAAAAGAATGTCAGTTTCTGGAATGATGCTCAGGTAATTGGTTAGCCAAATGGCAAAACATAAAATTAGATATGTCCTACCCAACACAAAACTCAAATCTACATAAGATTAAATATGAAAAGCAAATTTTTAAACTATTATATTAAAATATAGAAAAATCTCTTTCTGACCTTAGGTTAGGCAAGGAGTTTTAAAATAAAATCTAAATATTTTAGTTAAGAAGAAAGATATATCTTACTCTATTATATGAGAACTTCTGTTCATCAAATAAATAATTAAAAAAAACCAACCTATAAACTGAAAGAGTTATTTTTCGTACATGTAGCCAATGGTGAATATGTGAAATATGAAAAGAAACCCTACACTTCAGTAAGAAAAAACCATGCCACTCTACAGGATATTCAGGCGCCAATAAACTTGTAAAGATGCTTATTTTTATCAGTAATGAGAAATACTCTAACGTCATGATTAGAATTTGGTAAAATTTATTGCAGGTAAAAGCAGCATTAGCATAATCACTTTAGGAAACAGTACTGTCTCACATAATTGACTATGACTGTACTCTGTGATCTAGCAGCCGACTTCTAGGTATATACCCAAAGGAAACACTTGCAAATGCTCTCTTGGAGGCATATACAGTTGTGCGCATTGAATATTTTATAGCAAAACACCAGAAATCCACCAAATTATAGAGATCCAAAACTCTTATCGTGAAGAGAATAGATTAATACATCATAATGTATTTATGTAGTCAGTGTCAAGAGTAATGGTGAATTTAAGCTAATCCCACAGCGTGGATAAATGCTTTAAGCACAGTGTTGGGATGAAAAACAAAAGACTGCTAGAAAGTACCAGAAGACTTCACTCACAGACTGCCATGTTAGTGGAGCTCAAAACCAAGCAAACTAAACCATGTATTTTAAGCATATGCGAATGAGACATTAAGCACCAAATTCACTGTGACTGCTTCTGCTTGGTTTGTGATAGGAGAGAAACACATGAGTCAAGATGGGTTCAAGGAAGTTCATTATGTTCTTATACCTTACTACTAACATGTGGTGTTATGAATTGTACAGATTGCATAATGTGCTACGAAGATTATGGTGAAATTTTAGCACATCTTTCATAGGCTACAGACAGTGTTGGGTCTGTAAATGTCTTCAATTTTCAGCCAGATATTTTATAGTTATATTAAAATGCCATTCTATTAATTTAGTAAAACTTTTTGTATCTTGAACTGTTTAGACATATGAATCTAATTAATTCATTCAATACATATTTATCTCTACTAGTTAGATTTTTAAACATCTAAAATATATCAGGCACTGTCTTTGAAATACAAGATCAAAAATAAATCATACACTCCTATCCCCTTCTTGAAGGTCTTCATATTTTGTAAGTAAAATTTGACTGAGGTCATTACAGTACTTAAATATCTTACCTAGAGGTGATAAAAGGAATATGTTCCATTGCGACTGTTAAAATTTAACATTAGGTATAAATTCAGATAAAATTCTTCCTAATATGATAAATTCTTTGCTCTCTTTAGTGGCCTGTGATCTAAAAAGAACTTATTAGAGTTCGTGGAATGAATAATAATTAAATTTGTGATAAATATGGGAGGGTTATCCATAACAGCACTGCAATTAATATGAAACTATCTATATTTTCTGAGCTGAAATTTCAAGATGTAGAGAAGACTGACAGACATTTTTTGCAGGATAAACTTTTAAATCATGGGTAGTCCCAGGTGAAACTCATTTTACATTTTTTCATTTGCTTCATTCAAATGATATTTCCTACTTTGCTTTAGTGACTAGTCTTAATTTTAGTGTTCAGTGTGAATCTAACTGAATATGTGTCCCAACAGCAGCAAGAAAGTGATTAAATTCAGTGGAAATTTGACAAATGGTGGAGATGGAAATTCATTTCACTTTATGGAATAATAAATATACCTTTTAATATTGTTTAAAGCTTTGCCGTAACTTAGTCCAAAATTCTTCCTATTCTTTCAGTACTACTGATGATTACAATTTATTTCTTTCGAAGCTCATGTATCATGCATAAAAGCTTTGCTGTTCATTTTTAAATGCACAAGATGTTTCTTTTCAGTTTGAGCCATCTTATCCTACTCTTTTGTCTCAGTGTCGACTGCAGCTCCAATCACTACCCTTGGCTAGTGCTGGGATTCTAAGACTTTGACATAATCATTTGTATTCTTGAGGTACTACGGATATGCCTGAATGATTTCATATCTGTCATAAAGTTCATTGTTTCTTGGTTTTTGAAGCCATATCCTGTTGTTGGCCTTTGCTTTATTTGTTGTTTGCAGTGGCTGTTTCTGAGTTGACCATGATATAAGTTCCTTAGCTCTGCAAATGTTTACTAATATCTGATTTTATGAAGGGATTCATTTTATGAAGGGATTGATTTTGCGCATGTACCATAAGCTTTATAGGTTATGGTCCTTACTACTTTGTTCCTATCATGAGGTCAGATTTCCAAAGGATTTTTTATGATATTTTTTGATTGATTGACATATACTAAAATTTTGTACTAAAATGCAAAGAACATAAAGATTTGCTTGTTTTAGAGTGTATTTTCTGGGAAGACAGCTAGAAGGGGAATAGCTGGGTCAGATGGAATTTTTAGTTTTAATTTTTTGAGAAATCTCCATACTTATTTCCATAGTGGTTGTAGTACTTTACATCCCCACCAAAAATGTGGAAGGGTTCCTTTTTTTCCTGTAGTTTTGCCAGCATTTGTTATTATTTGATTTCTTGATAGTGGCCATTCTTTCTGGGGTAAGATGGAATCTCAGTGTTGTTTTAATTTGCCATTTCTCTAATGACCAGGAATGTTGAGCATTTCTTCATGTGCTGATTGACTATTTGTGCTTCTGAGAAGTGTCTAGTCATTTCACTTGCCCATTTTTGATTGAGTCTTTTATTTTGGGGGGTCTAGTTTTAGAGTTCTTAAGAGTTAAAGACATCATATTAGAGTGATACATGTAAATGCATGTTTATAGTAACACAATTCATAATTGTTGAATCTTGGAAGTAACCTATATGTCCATCACCAGATGAAAAGAAAAAGAAAACAGGATATTTACACAAAATGGAGTATTACTCTGCCATGAGGAAGATAAACTTTGAGTCTTTTGTAGGAAAATGGATGCACCTTGACACTCTAATGTTATGTGAAATGAATCAGACACACAGGTTTAAATATTGTGTAGTTTCTCTTATATGAGAAACTCAAACCATAAATAGAAAGAGCAAGATAAAAGTAGATAACAGGAAGCAGGGAGATCTTTTCAAATGGGAAGGGGATCAAGAGATGGAGGGAGGGGAGAGAAGGGAAGGAAAGGAGTGAAAAAAGAAATTCTGTCCATATACCACCTCCACACAAGGAATATAGTCGTTATGTACTTTAAATGTACTAATAAAAATTGCATGTGGCAAATCAATACAAATAAAGTGTACTTCCCCTGTAATCCTTAAACTCCATTTAAAAGTACAAAAATAAATTGTTTAGTTTTTTTTCAAAATCTTAGAATGTTCCTGGCAAGTAATTCGTAATGGTTAATTCATTTACTAATGATGCATCTGCATTGCTACTTGTACTTAATAGCCTTCTATGAAAGAGTCTTCCTGTATTTAACTTATTGCTTTAGCATGTTAAATAGACCTCACTAATTATTTCTTTTCATATAATATTGCTAAAAACCCTGAGGTTTTATTTCCCAGAAAAGGAATTTTTTTTAACTATATCAACAAATAATGAAAATGGAAAGAACAATTTGTTTTCACTTTTTCTGTTAGTGAATTTCATTTTAAAATAACATTTTACTTCTTTAATATGATTTTCCTTTTCTAATAGATAACTGCCTACAATAGACGCACCTTCGAGACTGCCAGGCATAATTTGATAATTAATATAATGTCAGCAGAAGGTAGGTATGGAGAAATATGTTGATGATAATTTCCTTATTCATAAGAAATATTTCATTGCTTATAACTAACTATATAACTATAGTTGTATTTTGTAATTATTTTAAAGCATCTCATACCCAGTATGACTGATGAAATAGTAAAATGTAGGAAAGAAACTAAGTAATGTCTTTATTTAATTTGTTATAAACAACTAAGGTGGGGGTGAACAGATGGACCACTGAGTTCTCGAATTCTTGGTTTCATTATCTATAAAATGGTACAATTAATAATCTTTCTGTCATGAGTCTACAGCAAGTGAATGAAGTTTTGAGATGTGCTTAACAAAGATCAAAGAGTACAAAATCAGTCATAACTACCTAGCTTTTTTTTTTCCCATAGATTCTAGTTACATGAGGATAAACTAATTTGGGACAGTTTCCTTGCTAAATTATCTAACTAGGCCCAATTGTTAGACTCCATGAACAATTCATAGTCATGCATGCTCAAATTCTAAATGACTTCCTAAGAATCTTGAAGGCTAGGGACAAAGGAAATATTTCAAGTGTTACATTCTCAAATGTTTTAACCCTCTTTTAACAATTGACTGGGCAAAATACATATTACTAAAAGCTAGTTAAAATTGACAGAGCCTTTAATCCCAGCACTTGGGAGGCTGAGGTAGGAGGAGCGTTGTGAGTTTGAGGCTGGCTTGGGCTACAGCGTGAGCACAAGGCTGGCCTGAGCCACATAGTGCGACCCTGCCTCAAAAAACCAGGGCTGGGAGTTTGGCTCAGTGAGTTAAGCACCTGTCTGGCAGGTGTGATGTTGTGAGTTCGAACCCCAGTGCCAAAAAAAAAAAAAAAAAAAGGCAGATTGCAGGAGAACCCTCTCTACACTCTGATATTATTTGTGAAGTGGCAGGAGAGGAAGCGGTGTAGAATTTATTTCCTCTGAAAATGGTAAAATAATTACAATGGAGAATTTTTTGGTTTTGTTTGCTAGTAAAATTAAAAACAATTAAGCAAAACAGCACATTTAACCGAAATCTATTAATTTGGAATTTATGACAATTCAGCAAGTTTGGTAATCCATGCATGGAGAAATTACTGGGAGTCTCCTGAAGTGAGTTCTTTCCAGGGGCAGTATCAACTGCAGACAATAGATGCCCAAGTTAAAAGTTTAAGGTGATCTTCAAATATTAAAAGCAGGTCTTTTTTTTTTTTACACTAGGGAGACAATACAATGTTTACATGTGAGTTTGATTTATTTCTTTTATAAGTATGGTCTCAAGTTGCCTCCATTTAACTCTGAAAGCCTCAAGCTTATCCTTCTTTGTAGCTGAGTTATACTCCATTGTATAAAAATACCACATCTTTTGTCTCCCTGGTATAAAAAAAAATCTCAAAGAGTAATAAGATCCAAAATGTACAATAGATATTGTGATAATGAAAGGAAAGAAAGCACTCAAAAGGAAAGAACAACTAGAATAGGGGAAAGGAGAAAAGGAAGAAGGGAAAAGATTATATGTAAATAGGTACACAAATATATATGTGTATGTATATGTATACAAGATAGATAACTATACTACTAATCTTTTAGTTCATCAAAAAGAACGGTTTGTGCTTTCATTGTTTGATTGTTTGATCATTTTTTATACCTAGATCTTGTAACCTGAGCAACTACTTCTCAAATAACAACATGTAATATATTAACTAGTGTTAATTTCCTACTATTTTTTAAAATTCTGTATTGTTTCTATCCTTTTTGTTTTTTGTTTGTTTTGCTTTTTTAAGTACATACATACATACATACAAACAAACAGATCCAAGGGCCAGTTCTGTGAGCATGGATAGAGGACCCCTACCCACTCTCCCTCTTCCTAGGGCTTTTGGTAGGTGTTCATTTTTGGATCAGGGAGACTTCTGGTCCTGCTTACAGTGGTGATTGGATACTTGTATTGAATCCAAGCTGACTGTATAGAATTGGAATACCCTTGTGAGCAGAATAATGGTAAAGTTTTATTTCTCCTTGGCTATGAGAGTTATGCAGTTACAGTACAGCGGGCTTTGGCCATTGGATCTCAGCGTTTTGCTCACAGATCTCTTTGTCACACATGAAAGTCATCATAGCCTGGTCAGCACCTTGCACTTCTGCTTCTCCAGACTGGTCATGGTGTTGTAGAAGTAGACTACAGAGGGCCTCTTCTTAGGTGTCATTATCAAGAATATGCTCATGGAAGACTGCTAGACAACCCAGTGGCCAAGGGCTGGTGTTAGGGACTGTTTGTCTGAATCAGAGGTTTGAAACTGTGCTGCTGAGAGATGGACAGTAAATGAGTTTTGGAAACCCTCACCTCTGTGATAGGCAGAGCTCCTCCATTGTCCTTTATATGGGGCACTTAAAGTTCGTACGTGTGTCCTTGCTGGTCTAGACAGAATATATATGCATGCTAGGATGAACATCTTTGAGCGTGGCCTTCACTCATGCTGTTTGTCCCAGATAAAGTTTAGAAAAAGAAATAACAAAGTTGTAAATCAGGGTAATCATGCCCAGTCCAATTCCCTGCTCAGCTGATGCCTGTTCTGAAGACTGAATGGGAAATTGGCCATGTAGACTCGCCCAGCGTGGAGCTCAAGGAGAGAACATAAAGAGATTCTCTATGGGTTAGCGCCTCACAGGCCTGCCACCAGTCTGTTGGCCTACTGTTCTCTTGGCCTCTGTGACTTCCAAATATAGCAAGCATGGGATTTCCCCAGAGTTAGAAAGCTGCTGTGACTCATCTTTGGGCCGCCTGGCAACAGCTTCTGGCCCAGGCGCATGCAGGCAGCTGTGTGGCCCAGAGTTTTTGAAGGGCCGGGCGCAGTGACAGGCTTTATGGCCCATCTCAGAAAGGGAGCTACGAAGCAGGGTCATGTGGATCTAGGAAAGGCAAATACCACTTCTAAAAACTAGCTGTAATAATTTTTAAAAAGCTATACATGCTCTTTTAGAAAACGAGATGTAAAATCATTGAATGAAATGCATGATTACACACTCCTGACATATTCAAAAACTACACTTCGTGTTAATTATAAATATCACATAATTTATTGCCAAGAAATTCTTTTTCATAATTAATTTTTACATGACTATTTCTAGTCATGGTGTGGGGAAAATGTCCCATGATTAAGCTACTATTTATGTGGATAAAAGAAGGAATGTATCTGCATAAACAGGAAGCTTCTCTGTGTGTGAGAATCAATGGATCATATTGGCGAATACTGCAGATGGGCTATGCATTGAGGAAATCTAACAAAATCATAAGCAGAACAGGTGACAATGTAGGAGAGAAGTGAAGAGCTTTGTGTAACTAGAGCTTGAAGAGCTAAATCTTCAGGAAGAGTTGATGCACTCTAGACAGCTACTGAAAACCCTGAAGCCAGAGTTTCTTCTTGGACTTCAGCTCTGGCACCTCAGGTCCTTTAATAACAGAGGGGCTTCAGAAGAAGTAAGGTCTTATGTTGGGTGCTTATCATGTATTTTTTATTTTTTAGTTGCTTATTAGGAGTGAAAGGCTTAGCTGGGGATATAGCTCAGCAATACAAGCGCCTGCTTGGCAAGTGCCAGGTCGTGAGTTCAATTCCTAGTACCAAAAAAAAAAAAAAAAAAAAAAAAGTGAAAGACTTTATAGAGGATCATGCAGATTTTGTTGAAATAAATCAGAGGATATGCATGGTACAATTACTATGGGGGACTTTAAATCTGTGCAGTCCAGAAATGTTTTCTTATCCTTTTAATGAATTCAGATAATTGATCATCTCATACTAATATAATGAGATAAAATTTTAATATTGTATAAATTCTTACTGCGTTTTAGAACACTGCTGAGAATTTGTTAGACAGACTCCTTTAGCATAGAGAAAAATTGCATGAGGTTAGTTCCTGGACTTCTCTAAAGATAAGCTTCCCATCTTCAACTGTTGGAAGATACAAGGACCTGCTCATCGGCCTCTTGTGAGAATTAAATGTTACAATTCTCCTCTGTCTTATAACCCTGCTTCATTATAAATATTTCTTAAAATTTAATCTTTATTTTTACAAAAGCAGTATTAAATAAAGAGAAAGCTAGTTTTTTTATCTTAATGGAGCAATCACTTTACCAAATATGGTTAGTAATTCAAGAGCAACACTTGAGAAACAAGTACTTTTATATTTACTGAGAGTCTCTTACATTGAGAGTGAGTTTTTGGGTTGATTTAAAACATTAACTTAGAAATGTTCAAGGGAGAATTTTGATGGGACTTGAGCAGGAAGCTAACTAAACCTACAAGAATGCAAGGTATAGAATTGCATGAAAACTACAATTTCCTAGGATATTTAATGATAGAACAATCAAAATAAAATTGCTCTGACCTTTAGAATTCTTTTTAGATATATAATCGATATGTATTGTAGAAAAATGTTTTAGCTTTCTCTGAACAGTATTAATTATATTATAAATTTAAAATGCAGACTTGAGGGGTTTCTTTGCCATAACCAATAATTATAAAGAGCTCTGCTGTGTTTTATTATATTCTTGGTAGCATTCTGTATGTTATGTATTCTGTCTTTTAGGTCCATCGTCTGTTATATAGAGAGACTTTAAAGTTAGTGCAGCCCTTCCTCGGTATTCACAGCCCTTGTCTGCTGGACACACAGTCTGTGCGGATGCTTGGGTCCCTTAGAAGAAATGACCTAGATTTGTCCATAACCTGTGCACATCCTCCTGTTTACAATCATCTCCAGGTTACTTCTATCTCATGCAATTCAAATACGATGTAAATAGTGGTTATATCGTGTTGTTTGGGGAATAGTGACGCAAAAACGTCTGCCTATATTCAGTACAGGCACAATTTAAAAAATAAAAGCATTTTGCTTCCACAATCGGTATAATCTGAGCACGTGCAACCTGTGGATATAGCGAGCGCATTGTTATCCTGTTGCTCGCTGCTGCTAGGATTGTGACAGGGCTGGACAACTCTCAAATTGTTCTTTTGTTTCTTGTTTAAAACAAAACTACTTCATTAAAGATACGCCTGCCCTTTCTGGTTTTACCAAAACTAGACTTCCCCTTGCCGTATCAAGCAGAATTCTTCATTAAAAATATGAATGTGGAAGAAATGTTGGCCAGTGAGGTTCTCGGAGACTTTCTGGGGGCAGTGAAAAACGTGTGGCAGCCCGAGCGCCTGAATGCCATCAACATCACGTCAGCCCTGGACAGGGGCGGCAGGGTGCCGCTTCCCATTAATGACATGAAGGAGGGGTAAGCAGACATTTATCTCATTGCTTTAAATATAGATTTTTTTTAATATGGTGGAATTATCAAGCATCACAGATAGAAAATAGCCTATTGCGTTTTTCTTTCTAGTAAGCGATAGGTATTATAAAGATATGGATGTACTAGCCATTTTCTGTATTGACAAAGAGATTGTTGTTAATGGTTTTTAACTCCCAGGTCTTCGGTCCTGTGATATCTAATTGTAGATCAGGATAAGCATCCTAAATTACAGCACTAAGTCTTTTGTACCTTCCATAAAGCTGATTATTTAGGGCTGTGAATTTCAGTGGAAATTGATGCCCAAGTTCTCAGCTGCAGAAGGATGCTCTGAGTGCTGTAATCTTATTCTAGGAAACTATTTCTTCGCCTTGAACATTCTTTCCACCATGTGTCGGTGACTGATGGCTGGAGTGAATTTGAAACCCATTCCTGCGACACGAGAGCCTAAAGCCTGGCCTTGTCACTCATACGCTGGGTGACATTGGCAAATGCAGGACCCCTTCTGTGCCTCAATTTCCTTTTCTGTTCCACTGGGGGTAACCCTCTCTCTCAGGGCTGTTGTAAGGATTAAATGCATTGAAAAAAAATTGTCAGTTCTCACGCAATGCAGACAAAGTGTGACTTGTGACTCAGAAGTTGAGAAACACTCTTATCTGGGTAAATCAAAAGCATCAACATTAACATCAAGTCAAACTTTCACCTTTAATTTGTCATCTATAGATTGGTGCAGAATTGATTTTTCTCCCATCCTATAGCACACAGTATGTGGAATAAATCACATTTTGCAAGCCTATCTCTGTTCTAGCTCTTCCTTTGTCCATAGTCCTCTTGGTAACACTTTTGTACAGGGGATATCTGGAATTAACTAGGGTACCCTGATTAGTAAGAATTAGATTTCAGGGCAACTTTAAAGGAGAACTTTGTTGAAAATAACAGAAAAGATCACAAGTATACATGAGTGAAGTCTGAGGGAGTAAGCAGAAGGGAGGTGGGGAAAAGCAGTGATCTATAAAGTCCAACTTAGAAATTCCAGAATTCAGTTTTATCTTCTGCATGATAGCAGTGGATTTTGAAGTCAGTCAAGCACACCTAGAAGTGCTCTGAGGAAAACAGTCAGCTTATCTCTTGTCTATGTGCTTGTTGGCTTTCTGTGTGAAAAGGTAATTCTAGAGTTTAAATTTTCACTGCAGGGCTGCCACATGGACCTCTTTTCTACTGAGTAATTTAAAAAAGCAGAGCCACAGGACAGGATAAAGAGGGAACTCCTCCTGAAAACACTCTCCAAATATGAAACTTTTCCAAAAGTTTTTTTTTACTGTGTTCTTGACGGTGGTTAGAACAGCCACCAAGAGGTGTTAGAGAAAACGGTACGCAAACCAGCCACTGGTGGAATTTTTCCCAGTTGGACGTCCTGGTGGGCTCATGAGTAGGGCTGGTTTCACTTCTGCAGACTGAGCTATGCTAAGATGAACCAAGCAACTCTGTAAACCAAGCTCAGCCTACAGCGATGCTTCCCAACTACAGTGATGCCTCAGTTGCCAAACTTAGTTCGTTCCAAATTCATGTTCAGACACTGAGAAGTTCAAAGAACTGGACACAATTTTCCCATAAGGAATAACAGAAAGCCAGCTAATTGATTCTAAAACCCCAAAATTACACTTAAAAAACCATTTTTTTCCAGGAGTTTAACAAATTTCTCAATGATTTCTTTCTTGAACTCTATCGTGGTTCTCAGTTTTCCTTTTAGCTTTCCTGCTGGTATTATCAACTTTCTTGAGAGCCATCATAACAATATTTTACACAAATAAAGTGCAAACAAAAAAAAAGTAAAAGCACAATGACAAACGTTTCAGTGTGCTATCACAAGCACTGTATGTTGGCAGGGTAAGAGTGGTGCTCAGTTCAAAGTGTCAGCCCTTTGTGTCTGGGGAGAGATATGATATGTAATTCACTCTTGGCCCATACAAGTTTCTTCAGGTTGGATTTTCAGTTCAATTGTCAAGCCAAGTTATGAATACTGAGCAGTTTTTTTTTTTTAATTTGCTGTTTAGAAAGTTCAAGGTTTTTGCTGTTTGAGTAGTACAAAGTTCCCAAGTCTGGAGCTGTTCAATAATCAAGGTATCACTGTATGTACATCCTGAAAATCAACAGAAGAGCGTTAAAAATATGGACAGGTCACTGGTTTCTGATATCCATTAGTGATTCATATTCTTTGAGCCTAAGGCTGGGCCTGAGCATGTGACTCTAAATTAAGAACAGAATTTTTGCCCTCCACGTACTTATTGAGAATTCAGTCATTAGCTGACTGACCCCCAACACCTGCTAGAGGGTGGCATATGCTATCAGCTATTTGCAAAAGTCAATCCCGTGGCATTTATTTAGACTCTGGTCTCAGATCCCTTCCCAACTTGAAATGCTTTCCGTGAGTTTTAATTTAATGTTAAGCCTTAACCTTTACAAAGTATTCTTATGAGAAGGCTTTTAAAATAGCATTTCTATAAATTGTACCCAGTGCCAACTCTGTTACTCCAGAGGCCCTATGTGAGCCCCAGTGAAATAAGATCCTACTTGACTTATAATTCCAGAAGAAAAGATTATCCCTGAACATAATTTTGTATGTTTCCTTTTGTCATCTATAAGGTCATAGTAACAAAACAATTATGTTAGTCTCATTCCCTTAAATTTCAAAATAAACACCATGCTTACATCATCTTTGTTGCTTTCTTTTCCCTTTCACAATGTATATTGTCATTTTAATTCACCTAATGCACTTTTTGCCTCTGTATTTTCTTTTGCAAATATCACAGGCAGTAAATCCTTTTAAAAATGAAATATTGAAAAGGCCAAGAGACAGGATCAGAGATAACCAAGGAATTGCATTCTTGCTTTTCTGAAATTTTATTTCAAAACATATTTACATACTTCAGAAGTACTAAGCATATAATAATTGTGTTCTGCTTAACACTTAGCACAAGTCTTGGTCCTAGATTCAAAAGAAAAAAAAGCTTTCCATGAAATTATCTCTTTTACTAGTGGCAGCCATGATCTCTTCCCTGCAGATTGTTTATAGTTAGCGTGTGTAGTCAGATGAATGGCAGAGGGCTAAGAAGAGCTGTCAGTAGTAGCCCATGGAGTAAAACTGTCCCCTCCTATGGCCTAACGCACCATTCCGTGTCAGGCATCAAGGACCTTCCCTGTAGTGTCCCAGCTTCTCATCCTTCTTGACGAGCGTTTTCTCATCTCTACAGAACTGACAGGTTTCAGACGTCTCCTAAACCAAACAGAAAACAATTAGACAGATTTACTTCAGAGCGAGTAAGCTTCTGCAAAGGATGGCTGAGCCCTCCTAAAAGATTTCAATTTCACTTGCTAGATTTGTAACCCCAGTGCTACTGTGCTGCCTGTGAACACGGTCCTTGTGTTGCGTTTGCTCTGGACACTGAGCCAGAGGCAAAGGCCTCGTGGGTGTATTTAGCCTGGGATAAAGCCGGTGGAAAGAAGAGCAGGTGCATATTTCCCTGAAGGCCTGTCATAGCTGCCAACCACGGCTGAGTGATGTGGTGTCAGTGGTGGCTATGAAGGGAATGATGGGGTGTGAAGATTAAAGAATATGCTCACTTTTCGTAAGAGATTGTCAGAGCTACCACTGTTTCCTCCAGTTACCAAAGCATGTGGATCTGGCCTCAACCCGCGGTAGAGAATCCTTCGTCTAGACCATTTCACAAAATAGTCCCTCCCGTTCATTATCTGATTCTTTGCCCTGTATCAAAGACCTCAGCGAAAGATGCTTGAGGAGAAGAATGTCAGCCCTTTCCTGCAGATGTCGGCCTTCTAGTAAGTCCTTCTCTTGGGCCAGTTCTGAAACTGTACTCATCCTTGATAACTTATGGAATTACCTTTTATTCTTCAGTAATGTCCCTCTTGTATTTTGGCGCAACTGTTCCTTCTTTTATAAAATAGTGGTGACAGGAGAGAGAAATTTTTGAAAATACCTTTAGGATAAAAGTCCATTTTTATATGTATACAAAAATAAACACAGGCACATCTGTGTTTGATACCTATTCTAAATTGTTATTTAATGTGAAGTATTTTTTATGGGAGAAGATCGTGTTCATTTCTAGGGTGCAGCACTTTCAAAAATAAAATTTATGCTTACAATCTAGGCAACTAATTAGATAATCACAACCAGTGTTGTGAGTGCTACAGCTGAAAGGATTCGCAAAGAGGACTCCTCCCTCCTTCACATCCATGGCCCAGCAGGGTTTACAGAGGAAGCAGATCCTGATCTGAGTTGAAAATATGAGTTCAAATTAGCCTGCTGAGAAGATAAGAAAGAGGAGCTCTCGAGGGAGAGGTCATGCTTGGCAGTGCCTTTAGGTGTGGAATGTGGTGGATTTAAAAACAACTTAGCATGGAACCTGGGGAAAGGGTTCCACTAGTGATAAGAAGGGCGCAGAGACCAGACCATGCAAGACCTTGTCTATCAGGAAAGATTGCATGGCTTTTCTCCTGAAGCATTAGAGACCTTTGCAGGAAAAGGTTGATATTATTTTAGAGAAGCCGCATGTGTAGAGTAAGGGGAAGGCTGAATGGAGGAGGTGCTGCATGGATGTGGGTATTGGGATTTTTGGGGACCTGACTGAATACACATTCCCTGCCAGGGGCACAGGAGTGAGAGGAATGTGAATGGATGAGCAAATGCTTACAGAATTAAAAGTTACTACAACTTTTAGATCTGTAGGAAACAGTCCTACAGTGTTACATCTTTATAGTTTTACTCATCTTTCTATTTTTATTTGGTTACAACAGGATTATTAATCCCTCAATTTTTCCTGGGTTTTTGTTTGTTGTGTTCTTGTTACTTTGTCATTTGTTTGTTTGATGATACATGTTTATGCAATAATCTCTTAAGTCTTTAGTTTTTTATTTTTATTCTATTTGTGATGGGTTAACTGGAGACACCTATGGAAAAAAACAGGCAGGAAGAGTGGTGGTGTTTCTTGGAGCTCAAATGTTGTTTGTAGTATCAAGCAACATGTAACATACATGGACACATTCTTCTCAGACTGTCTTGTATCTTTTATATGTACAAAAGAAAGACTAAACTATATGCATGAGTCACAGTTAGGGAAAACATATGTCACTGAATTCATTTATTTTGTTGATGCTGACAAAGGCAGAGTTTTGAATTGTTTGCCAGTCACTTCGTCCTTATATTTTGTGTTTAAAGACCTCCATAAAGACATACTGGCTCAAAGAAGGGGAATAGAGTTGTTCAAATTGGAAGAAAAAAATTCATAAACAATTCTACCTAGTGAACAGCGGTTTCTAACAGTTTTATTAACATTCATTGAGAGACTGGTACTGGTTATTATACTACTGCCTCATCTGTCTACACACATGAAATATTGAAAACGTGCTAAGGTCAAAAAGGTAAAGCCCCCCCGCCAAAAAAAAGGCAGGTAAAGGCCATGCTCATTTTGCTGTATCAAAAATTTAAATTCAGCCGGGCGTGGTGGCGCACGCCTTTAATCCCAGCACTCGGGAGGCTGAGGTAGGTGGAGCGTTGTGAGTTCGAGGCCGGCTTGGGCTACAATGTGAGCGCAAGGCCGGCCTGAGCTACATAGTGCGACCCTGCCTCAAAAAACCAGGGCTGGGAGTTTGGCTCAGTGGCTTAAGCGCCTGCCCTGGCAGGCGCAAGGCTGTGAGTTCAATCCCCGGTGCCGCAAAAAAAAAAAAAAAATTTAAATTCATTCATACATAAATTGTATCTCTCATGGCTAAAAGAAAAACAGGTTATGAAATGCATACTTTTAGCACGTGTAGGGTATGGTTGTTGTTGCATATGGTCTCATGCAAACTTGCAAACTTTAAAAAGCCAACGCACTCAAACTTAGTGATTCTACAAAATGATAATGCTTTTTTTTTAACCTCTAAGGGGAACACAGTGTCTACTGCTCTTGAGTGTAACCGTTGTCCTCTGCTTTTAACTGGTATGATGCTATTCAGTTCCATGCATCCCTTCATTCAGCAGATAGGCTCCCTGAGGACAAGGGCAAAGACTGGGTTCAATAATAGTGAGAGGCTGTGGCGTCACACCCCACGCCAGGTGACGGGGGTAGAAAGTGGAGCTGTAGCAGGGAGACGGAGCCAAGTGGACACGTGTGTATGAGACTCACCTCAGGACAAATGTCAGAGATGAATGATGGGCTGAAGCATGGAGACAGGGAGGGGAGTCAAAGATGGTGGTGCTTGAGTTTGTGACGTGAGCATCAGGAACTGCCAGCCACTGAAGGAGAAGATAAGAAGGCACAGCAGGTCGGGGGGAGGCAATGATGAGCAGAGTTGAAAATGTAATTACTTTGAGAAGTTTATGGGTCGTCCAAGTAGACGTGAAAGTAACGCGGTAGTATGTGTCAACTGTTGTTTCCACTGCTAGGCATTTCTTCTAATACTGAAGAATACCCCCTGCAATATTGTTTGTAACATCACAAAATTGGAAGCAACTATGCATCCAACTCTGAAATAATTGCCGAATAAATCATTTGCACTTAAAAAATTATATTGCCATAAAATTATAATTACAAAGACTACAGTATGGAAAAATGCTTATGATGCATTAAGTGAAAAAGCCGGATGCAAAATTATATTTTAGAGATGATTGCAATTAGGCTAAAATATGTGCATTTGAAAAATATTCTGCAAGGTACATTGGAAAATGAAAATGGTTATCTAGGTAATATAAATGAGTTCTGTTTTTATGTCCCAAGGTTTCTGTAATGTTTTTATATTGCTTTTATAATTTAAGAGAAAAAGTATTTCAAAGCACCTGGCACTCTTAGGCCCATTTATATTATCTCTTAATTAATTAATTTAAAATGTTAATACTTACCAATGCAAATTACTGACATATTTAAGCAAGAGCGCTATTAACAGTTGCAAGAAATATTCTTTTGTCTCTATTTACAATATATTTCACAATCATCAAGAAAAAATATGGTGTTAGCCAGACAATTAATGAAAGGGTAGAACTGCCTTTATTTGAAACTTAAAAGTAGTAACTTGCTTAAAATGGGTTATGTTTGTATTCGCTGTTCACTGAAATACTTTATCAATGGTTTCTTATATCTGCTTTTATTCCAATTTTTAAAAATTTTGGTCATCATTTTAAGAATTTGTTCTTTTAAATGAAGCGTATGTCCTAGTATAAATTTGATGTAAAAAAGCCAATGAATCTATGTAACTGTATTCTGAAACACAGCTGTCATCTCGGCCTTGGCTGTGACCTCATACTTATTTGCCATAGATTGAATTTTTGTGCTACACTTTTATTTTATTTTATTTTTTAAATTAACAGCTTCATTAGGCAATAATTTACATACCTATTTGAAATGTATAATATTTTGGGTTTTAGGAAATTTGCAAAGTTGTACAGCCATTATTTAGCCAGTTTTGGAACATTTTTATCGTCTCCAAACTCTCCACCTCTGTCTCTGTACTCATTAGCAGTCACCTACCACAGACCCCAACCACTGACAACCACTAATTTACATGCTGCCTCTGTAAAGTTTTCCTGTTCTGCATATTTCATATAAATGGAGTCACGCAGTATGTGTTCATTATGACCGGCTTCTTTCATTTAGTAAAACGTGTCAAGTTACAATCATGTTGTAAAATAAATCAGTATTTCGTTTCTATTTTGCTGAGTAATATTCTCTTGTGCAAGGATAGAACCATCTTCTATTTATTCATTCATAAAAGCATTTGGACCGTCTCCACTTTTTGACATTGTGAATGATATTGCTAGGGACATTCATCGGCAAGCTTTTGCCTACATATGTATTTGTATGTCTCCCAGTTACATCCCTCAGAGTAGAATTTCTGGGTGATAAGGTAACTCTGTATTTTACCTTTTAGGACCTGCCAGGCTGTGTTCCAAAGCAGTTATACCACTTTCCACTCCCACTAGCAGAATCGGTGGGTTCAAATTCCTTCACATCCCCAACAGCACTAGCGACTATCTGTCTTCTTTTTATAATCACCATCCTAGCCTAGTGGGAGTAAAGTGGTACCTCACTGTGGTTGTGATTTCTGTTTTGCTCATGGCTAATACATATTGGACATCTGTGTATCTTCTTTGGAGATGCATCTGTTCAGACCCCTTGCCATTTTTTAAGCTGGATTGTCTAGTTTTTTAAATTGTAAGTGTCTTTGTATATTCAGATACTAGTCCTTTATCAGATACAGAATTTACAAATATTCTCTCTCATTCTGGAAATCTCCCTCACTTTCTTGATGTTTCTTGTTTCTCTTTCCCTCCTCTCTCTCCTTGTGCCCGGTGCCCTAGATGCTTTCCCTTTTGCAAAAGATCTATCTCCAGTTTCCTTCTATTACTCCTTTGTTTTGCTCTTTATTTACACTTTGCCTTACTCGGATGAGAGATACCACATAGTATGTAACTATTTGTGCCTGATTATTTCCCTTCACATTATATTTTCCAACTATATCTATCTTCATATAAATGTCTGAAATTCATCCTTCTTTATTGCCAAGTAGTATTTCATTATCATAGACACTACATTTTCTTTTATCTAGTCATCCATTGTTGGCTATGTGGACTGCTTCCAGAATTTAGCTATTATGCATTATGGCCTCATAAGGTTTGTTTCTCAGTTTACTGACATTTTTTTTTTTTTTGGCCTACATATATCCTGTTATTTCAGTATCGTGTGTTGAAAAGACTGATTTCCTCCAATGTATTGTTTTTGCTCCTATGTCAAAGATCAGTTAATTAGATTTATGTGGGACTCTTTCTGGGCTTTCTGTTTGGTTTCAATAATGTTTGTCTCTGTTGATTTTTTTGTCAAGTTAATCTCTCTATTTAGGACGGTGAGGTATTGAGATCCCCTATCACTATATTTTCCTATTCACTAGTGTTATGAAATTGGGTGAGCCAGTATTTGGTGTATATATATTTATAATTTTTAACTCTTCCTGTTGAATTGTTTCCTTAACGAACATATAGTAACCTCCTTTGTTTCTTCTGATCAGTCTTAGTTTAACATTCACTTTGTCTGAAATTAGGATAACAACTCCTACTTTTTTTCTGGGTTCCCATTGCGTGGAATATTGTTTACTATCCATTGATGTTTAATCTGTGACTATCTTTTGGAAATAAATGTGTTTCTTGTATCCTGCATACTGTTGGACTTTCTTTCTTGATCTGTTTTGCCAATTCGTATCTTTTGATTGGGGAATTAAGACCATTCACAATGAGAATTATTACTGAGAGGTATTGACCTATTCCTGTTATTGTATTATTTTACTGTTGCTGACTTCTTTATATTTTTCCCTTTTGTTCAGCAGCCCATACCACCAGGTATATTCATTCTTTTTGACTTACTGACATTATTGGCTTTATTGTTCCTTGAGAAATTTTTGTAATACTGGTTTGATGGTCATGAATTTCTTGTGGTGCTCCTTGTCATGGAAATACCCTATGTCTCCATCAGTTTTAAAGGATAGTTTTGCAAGATACATATGTCGGGGTTGGAAGTTGTTATCTTTTAGGGCTTAAAACACTTCATTCTGAGCCCTTCTGGGCTTTAAGGTTTGTGCGGAAAAGGCTGCTGTGATTGTATTGGGTTTTACCTTTGTATGTGATTTGTTCCCTTTCTCTAACAACTTTTAAGATTTTGTCCCTGTGATGGAATTTTGAGTACAATGTGGTGTGGAGAGCTTCTTTTTCAGTCATGGTTATTTAGTATTATTTTATGTGCCTCACTTACCTGTATGTTTATTTCTCCCCCTATATTTTAGAAATTACCTGGCATTAATTTTGTGAACAGGTGTCTCTTGATTGCTGTAGCTTTAGAGTAAATCTAGAGATGGGATAATAGTCTTCTAACTTTGTTCTTCTGCTTCAATATTATGCTGAATATCTGAACTCTTCTTTTTTCCATATAAGCTTAAGAATCCGTTTGTCAATATTCACAAAATTTCCTGGGATTTTGATTGGGATTACATTGACTGTACTGATTAATCTGGAAAGAACTGTTGTCTTGGCAAAAGTAGGTCTTATTCATGAACACAGAATTTCTTTCAATTATTTAATTCTGTAATTTCTTTCATCAGAGTTTTATGATTTTCCTCGTGTATATCTTGTACATATTTTATTAGATATATATTTAAATATTTCCCTTTTGGGGATGCAAATGTAAATGGTATGGTGTTTTCAATTTCAAATTCTAACTGTTAATGCAGGTACATAGGAAAACAAGTGAAATATATATATATATATATCTTTATATCCCGCAACCTTACTATAATGGCTTATCATTTCTAAGATTTTTTGGGCCATTCTTTTGTGTCATAGCATCTGTTGAAGAAATAGTTTTATATCTTCCTTTCAAATCCGTGTACATTTTATGTACTTTATTTCTCTTATGGCATTATGTAGGACTTCCTGTATGATACTAAAAAGTAGGAGTGAGAGGTGACGTTCTTGAGTTGTTCCTGATATCTGTGGGGAAGTTTCTCACCATTTAGTAAAATGTTATCTCTAGAGTTTTGTAGATGATCTGTACTAAGATGAAGAAGTTTTTCTCTATTCTTATTTTACTGAGTTTTTATCACACGTGAGTGTTGGATTTTGTCAAATGCCTTTCTGCATCATTTATTAAGAACTTGTGAGTTTCTTCGTTATTTCATTGATATGATAAATTATATTAATTCATTTTCAGATCTTGAACTAATAAGGCATAACTGGGGTAAATCTGACTTGGTTTTCATTTTTTGTTTTACTTTTATTGTTAAATGTGATTTGCTAATATTTTGTTGAGAATTTTTGCATTTGCTTTTATTAAAAATATTGACCTTCTTTTCTGTAGTGTCTTTCTGTCATTTTAGTATTAAGGTCCAGGCTTCATAGAATGGTAGAGAAAATACTCTCTTGGCTTCTGTCTTTTCAGAGAGATTATACATAATTGGCATCATTTATAAATATGTGGAAGAATTCAGGAGTGAACCCATCTAGGCCTGGTGCTTTCTTTCTCTCTTTTTAATTAGGCTGTCTTATCAATTTTATTGACTTTTTTTTCCAAGAATCAGCTTTACATTTCTTTGATTTTTTATTTATTGACTATTCATTTTTAATTTCATCAATTTCTCCTCTACTTTTTATTGTTGCTTTGCTTCTGTGTACTTTGGACTTTCTGGTTTTTCAAGGTAAATCTTAGATAATTGATTTTAAGTCCTTCTTCTTTTCCAATATATGCATTCAATACCATAAATTTTCCCCTACATAATACATTTGCTGCATCCCACAAATTTTGATATTATGATTCTATTTTTATTTAGTACAAAATTTTTGTTTAGAGTTCTTCTTTGACCTGTGTGTTAGGTAGAAGTATACTGCTTAATGTCCAAGTACTTTTGAGTTTTTTGTTATCTTTTGATATTGATTTCTAATAAATTCCACTGTGGTCTGAGAATAGACGGTGCATGATTTCTATTCTTTTAAATCTGTTAAGGTGTTTTACGGCCCAGAATGTTGGTGAACACTCTATGTGAGCATGAGAATAAGGTTTACTGATATTGTTGGATGAAGTGGCCTAGAGATGCCTATGAAACTAATTGGTGATACTGTTGAGTCAGCTGTCCTTCCTGACTTTCCACTTGCTGGATATGTCCATTTCTGATAGAAAGATACTGAAATCTCCAGGTATAATAGTGAATTCGTCCATTTCTCCTCGCAGTTTTATCAAGTATTTTGATATTCTTGTTGTTATGCTCATGAATGTTGCATTATTTTATATTCTAGCAGAATGGATCCCTTGATCAGTATTTGATACCCTTCTTTGTCCCTGCCAGCTTTCCATGCTGTGAAGCATGCTGTACCTGGAATTAATATTAGCTATTTCTGCTCTTTGGTTTTGGTTTCGTTTTGCTTTTGATGCTAGAGATTGAGCCCAGGATGACACATTTACCAAGCATGTGCTTCGCCACTATTTCCACTTCCCGTTAGTGTTGGCACTGCGTATCTCTCTTCATACATTTACTTTTATTCAAGTGTTTTTATATTTAAAATAGATTCCTTGTAGAAAATACCTTAGTTTTTTAATCCGACAATATTTGCCTTTTAATAGGTTCCTTTACACATTGCTGTTTAAGGTGAGAATTAATTTAACTGAATTGCTGTCTACCATGTTTACTGTTTTCTGTTTGTTACTCTTTCTCTTCGTTACTTTTTTCACTTTCCCTTTTTTTTTACCTTTTCTAATTTTAATTGAGCATGTGATTTCATTCTGTTTCCTCCCAGCATATCAGTTGTACTTCTTTTTTGTCCTGTTTTAATTTTGCCTTGGAATTTGCACACACACATAAAACTAACCAAAATTCACTTTCAAGCAACACTATACCACTTTACAGGTGGTACGTGTACTTTATAAAGGCAAAATAATTCATTTCCTACCCCATCCCTTGTATCATTGCTGTTGTTCATTTTGCATATATATATTTAAGTATTCCCAAGTACATATACTATTGCTGTTATTATTTTGAACTGTTATTTATTAGCTCAATTAAGAATAAGAAAAATAAAAATTTTCATTTTACTTTTCCTTATTTCTTCTCCCATACTCCACTTTTCTTTCTTAAGGTCTAAATTTCTGACCTATATTATTTTCTGTGTTTCTAAAGAATGATTTTAGATGAATCTATCTTATTCATTAGAGCCTTTTGAGTATATTAGTTATATCATAGTTATTTAAAATTTCCTACATGCTTATTTCAACATCCCTGATATTTCTGAATCAGATGCGTCTTCAGTCTCTTCACACCATTTTTTTTTAAACTGTTGCTATGTTGTGTAATTTTTTTCTTGATGGCTGAACTAATACTGCTCACAGTAATGTAGCAGTGAAGTATGGGGTAGGACAAGCATTCTCCAGTCATGTGATTAGTTCTCTGTCTTTTAGTGAGCCTGTGCCTCTGAGCTGTGAACATCAGATGTGCTTTTCATGTGAGCATCCTTTATGTGGGACAGGATAAAGTAGTCTGGAGTTAGGCATTTCCTTCCCGTACTTGGAAGGATAGAGCTGGCTAGAAGCGGGTATTTCCCCTCCTGTTTTCAGTTAGCCTCTGCTGTGACCCTTTCTTGTTGGTCTTTGGTTAATTTCTCTTGAGAGCAGACCTTGTTAAGAACAGAATATTCTGATGTATTTTAAAATTTCTTTGGTATCTCTGACAGTAAACAGTTTCCTAATTATTCGAGTTTATTCCTAGACTCTCTATCTGTTGACTGATCTATCTCTATACCAGTATTACATCATCTTGGTTATTACAGTTTTACCTAAATTGTCAAATTAGAAATTGAGAATCTTCCAAATTTATTTTTCTTTAATTTGTTTTCCGTTTTGGCTATTCTGGCCTTCTAGAATTTTCATATGAATTTTAGTTCAGTTTATGCAAAGAAGACTGATATTCCAATGATTTTATTTCATTTTATAAGTAGCTATAGCATAAACATTAAAAATAATATTTAGATTAATTTCTGATTTTCTCTTTTCTTTTGAAAAGCCAATGAGTTTCCCACCTTCTCAAGCTGCTCCAAGATTATTTAAATGCTACTACCATTACTTTTTGTTTTACTATGAAATCTTTCAGTGAATTAAAGATAGTTCTTTCCTCGAATTTGCCGTTACATTCCAAGAATAGAAATTTTGTTTTTCTTATTTGTGATTACCAAACAATAATTTTCCTTGAAGTTAAGGGTCATGAGATGTTTTCTAAGGACAGACCAAGCATATGATAGTTTGTGTACTAGAAAAACTAACCCCTAGAACTCTTGGGTAAAACAGCATAGTTTACCTAGACCTCTGTATCTCCAAGGATGTAATTTTAAAATCTGAGTGAAGACATCTGGCATAATTATTATTCCTTTAGCAATAGAATTATTTTCTAAATAATTTACTTTAGTATTGTTTTGCAGTGTCAGTAGTCTACCAAGTACAGTAATCAGAATATGACACGTGACTTTCAAAACAAAAATTTCCAGAAATTAACATAGATTGGAGGGCGCATTGGGGCATGAAGGCACTCAGTAAATATGGGTTGACTGGGAGAGCGGAGGAAAGGAAGCACCTACATGAATCACTGCTTTTAAAGCCAGGCCCCTACCTTACAGATGATTCTAGTTAATTCCTCAATTCAAAAGGATAAACCCTGCTTTCAGGTTAGATTGTTTTTCAGTGTTTTCAATCTCTTAAAGGATAACCTGAGAGTTTCACATTTTTACAGTGTTTATGTCATGGTTGGTGCCGATGTCCCATTTTCTTCTTGTTTACGAGAAGTTGAAAATCCACAGAATCAGTTGAGATGCAGCCAAGAAATGGAGCCTGTAATAACCTGCGATAAAAAGTTTCGTACTCAGTTTTACATTGACTGGTGCAAGATTTCACTGGTGAGTTTCTGTTTAATTTTGGTCTTGCCAATGTAATTTGGAGTGGTGTGGTGGAACATAACATTGGACTGAAACCTGAATTGCTTTTAGGAAAAAGCCCCAATTTGCTTTAACTGCAGTGGACTTCCTTGACTTTGCAGATTTGGTTACTTCGTTGACAGTGAATTCATTTAGGAGAAGGTATCTCCACCTTCGTGCTCACCCTACCCCGGATTAGTGGCTGGGGCTGGCTTAGCTTGGTAGGTGGTCCGGATGAGCCTGTTGGACACGCAGGTGCTGTTAAATCAGCACAAATGAGGAGTCCGTGTGGTCTGTGCAGAAAGCCTCTCCTGAGTGTGCAGCCAGTCCCTCACTTTAGAAGATGAGAACGGAGAACAACAGAACATCTCAATGTAAACAACTACTCTTCTATGATTCAGTGTCCTGCAAACTTAACTTGTAGGAAAAGATCAAGGGACCAGAACTAATTCCCAGGAAGGGCTTAGTGTTTTATAGTCTTAAGAATAAATTCATAAGCATTATGTTTTTTTAAAACCGCTTTTTAATTTGTATGCTACAAAACAGAGGAAAATGTAAGCAACATTTCATATATATGTAAGATAGATGTGTATATTATTTTTAGATATTTACATTTAACATTTTAAATACATATCCCAGTATATATTTTGATACTGATATCCAAAAAATAGGAAAGTTGTTTTAATTCCGTAGTGACCTTTAGATTAAATTTCTGTGATTGGTGGTGAGTAGATAAGATCTAAGTTTAAGGCTGACATTTGAACAAAGTGATTGACACTTGAACACAAACTATCACATTATGTCTCCAAGCCAACCGCAGGCAACTTTGCAGGATCCAGCTTTGTCTGGGATCTAGGACACTTTGCACCAGGGCTTTGTGCCCTGGCCTCTTCTCCTCTCCTTTGCACCTTTGAAAAATAGTGCCCTCTCTTTGTCTTTTGAAATCAAGTAAAATTATTGTGTTGTACTGCACGTGCACTAGAGTTGGATGTATAAAGCTCACGATTCCTGTTATGGTGCTAATCATACCAGGGTGTGAAAGAGCAACAGTGATCATAGCTTACATAGACTCCTCTATTTAGGCAACTCGGAGTCAGGAGGTGCAGGGCTGACCTACCCCGCTTCACCTGTACCTGTACTGTAGCGGGCATTTATGTTTAAGAATACGATCTAATTTCTAGAAATTTAAAAATGACTTATGCTTTGAAGATTTTAGTTTTTGTCGTGAGGCTTTATAAATGGAAAGGCTGGAAATGTTCATGTTTTAAATTTTACATGTACTGATTTATATGCTACAACCTACCGCAAAGGATGCAAGGGCTTAAGTTAGAGTGGCATAATAAATATAAGTAAAATATTAAACGTGGAAAAATTGGGACCTAAACCCTGCTTTAAAAAAAGTGTAAGATCATTAAACTTTCTGATGTCCAGAATGAAAAAAGAAATTTCATCAGTTATTTAGTTCTAAAAAAGACACAATTTCTTGGCAGAAAAGTCAAGGTTTTACTGGCATTGAATAACAGAATCCTTCGAGTGGAGTTTTCTGGGCGATGATATTGAATAACGCCACATAATACTTCCTGGCATGCTTTTGGTGGCAAATGTAACAAATTTCATGTTGACAACACATGTAACAAATTTATGATCACAAATGAAACAAATTTCACATGATGACATTTTTTTAGTGTCCTTTAATAAAAACCTTAGTAGCTAAATGCAACTCGTGAAAGCAGTTCAATTTTTGTTTTGTTTTTTGGAGACAGGGTCTCACTGTGCAATTCAGAGTGGGCTCAAACTCCTACATAGCCCTGGCTGACCTTGAACTCATGGCAATCCCCCAGCCTTAGCCTCTCAAATGCTGGGATTACAGGCATGCGTCACCATGCAATAAAAGCAGTTCAGTTAACTTGGAAGTAAATTGACACAGCACAAGCTTGCATTTCTTATCATATGATGGAATTCAGCAAAAGTATGGCGTTGAATGGGCTCCATGTTCCATCAGCTGTCTTTTCTAAATATCACTTGTGTCCATTAGATGGAAGGAAGATGAGGTACAGTACACTTTGAAATTGTCCCTTTTTTTGGTTTTGTTTTCCACTTTCACTAATTTTGGAAAACGTATCTGTATACCCGTTTATCAGACTCTCTGTGGCTTGTTAACATCGCACTGGAGATTTATCACTAGGAGACCAGGAATTTACACAGCAATATGAAAGACTTCTGTTTTTAGAAGAAGAGCACAAAAATAGTACATACTATTATATATGTATACATACATATGTAAATTATCTACAGTATAGAGAGGACAGGAAAAATAGCCAAAGACAGAATTAACCTTTTTACTTTCATTCATTGCCCTTTCCTTTTAACTGCAAGTTCAAAGTGATAAAGCAATTGGAAAAGATGGACTTCTAAGAGAATTTGTCAAAGAATGTTTTGTTGTATCCAGATTTTAAAATTGTATAATGTTTGCAGCTATGAATTTACTGTGTAATTGTCTTCTCTTGTATCAGGTTGATAAAACAAAGCAAGTGTCCACCTATCAGGAAGTGATCCGCGGAGAGGGAATTTTACCTGATGGTGGAGAGTACAAACCCCCTTCCGATTCTTTGAAAAGCAGAGACTATTACACGGATTTCCTAATTACACTGGCTGTGCCCTCGGCAGTAGCACTGGTCCTCTTTCTAATACTTGCTTATATCATGTGCTGCCGACGGGAAGGAGTGTGAGTACTTTCAAACACTAATAAAGAATTAGAGAGCCTGCTAAGATAACAACACGGAGGATTTCATTAAAAGCAGAGTTTCATTTAGTTCATAAAACACTCTATAAATGAATTGAAATTGTGTTCAAGTCCAACTGTAGTACTTTATTCCTTTAAAATGAATTAAAATAGCTTTGAATCTAGTAAATCAAATTAGGGGCCGTAATTACTTTATTCAAATATTATTAAGGCTAGATGTAAATTCATGCTGGAAAAACAGTCCCAGTAATAATTGAGGCTAGGTACTTCGGTTGCACAAGCAATCTTGTGTGAGCAGAGACAGTGGAATCTATTGACATGGTAATTGCACTTTAAATAAATAAATTGTTCTAGTCAGTTTTATCAGAAGTGATGGTCAGAATTCTTCTTGAAATCATTCGGCTGTCAAACAGGGTGTCACCATCTAAATGCTTGAAATATATTTAAAAAAATAACTTAGGAGTAAATTAATGAAAATAAGGTATAATTTGAGTAATGAGTCTTCGCTTCATGAATAGTTAGTACTTTCAGGACATCTATGTCAATTAAGGTAATCTCCTGAGATTATCTGGAAGTCAGGGTAACAAAGCAAAGGCTAAAAAATTAATAAAGCAGCAAGTAACAAATTCTTCCATTTTTACATGTAGCCTGATTTCATTATGTCATGAAATTTATTTTAATCAAGAGCTTGATTCTCAGTCTCCATTTTTTCCCCTTTTTTTGTGCATTCTCATCAGTATTCCATTGCTGTATGTGAACTCATCCCAGTAATATCATCAGCCTGGTGGCAGATGCTGCCTGCTTGTGTTAAAAAGTAACAGCATCTGCATTTCCACATCATGCGACGTCCCATGAGCATAGAGTCTTAATGTTCCAAGTATCAATGCTATTATTTAATTCATAAATTTTGTTTTGTTTCTAGGGAAAAGAGAAACATGCAAACACCAGAGTAAGTGTCTTCTTTCCTGTTACTTATCATTTTCCCACTTCTCAGTTGCCCATCCCTCTCCTTACATGTCTGTCATGCTTTTTTCATTCATCATCTTTCATAGTTTATTTCATAAATGTGAAAGCTGCTTTCTAAATAGAGACATGTAGGAGGGATAGAAACTAAAACTAAAAAGGGTTTGAAAATTAAGCATTCCTAGATAAAAATTAAACCTAAAATATTTCAGGTTCAGCATATTAACTTGCCATTTGTATTATGTGATTTCCCAATCTGCATTTCTATAAACCAGAGAACAGATGAAAAGAACTTTCATACCAGTTTTCCTGAATCTACAGTAATAACCTACCATTAAATGAAACTTCTGTGAGTATTTATAAATATGCCCCATCAAAAGCAACAATATCCAACTCTGGTAGTTTTATCTTAATCATAGAAAATAAATAGAAAACTAATTTGTTCCTTAGGGCTGTAAGATGAACACAATGCTTCATAGCTTAGTTTAATTTGAGACTTATGTACTTAAAAACCAGTTTTGAATTTTCAGTTCTGCTATATTAAAAGCGTGGGAGATGGGTCTCTTCCTGAGAAAGTTTGTAGAATGCCCAAAATGCAACAATGTCTTGTGACTTTAAAAGAAAAAGTAATTTTACATTTTTTTCAAATTGATGACCCATCAGGTTAATCCATGATTTTCAGTGTACATTGTTTATTGTTTTCTTTTGGTGTAGCATTCAACTAGTTCATCACAGTGCTATTCAGAAATCTACCAAGGAGCTTCGAGATATGTCCAAGAATAGAGAGATAGCTTGGCCCCTATCAACGCTTCCTGTGTTCCACCCAGTGACCGGGGAAATCATTCCCCCTCTCCACGCAGACACCTACGATGGTACTAACATGCCACTGATGCAAACACAGCAGTAAGTATCCCCTCGTAGCCATGATTAGTAGTGTGCATGCATAATTTCATTCATGTCTATAAAGACCAAGCTTTTGGCTGTTGTTACTTTTGTTTGTATATTTATAACTAGAAGAGAAAATACCATTAAGTAATTGCTAAGGTAACTCCTTACTCTACTGGCCTGAAACAAATACAGTAGAATTACTGTTGGGAGTTTTTTGTTTGTTTGTTTTGTTTGTTTTGTTTTTTCTTGTTGTTGTTGTTCACAAATCCAAGCAAGACCACATTTGCCTTAATATCTAAGGAAGTAACACTGATAATAAACCATCCTATATGCTTACCTAAGGATGAGTTAATTGTGAAAAGAGGAACATATACTAAAGCATGAGAAACGTAACTTTTTGGAGATGTTAGAATTACTTGGTTTTGTGAATATTTTTTAGTTATCACAGGATCTATGTAATAGAATTTTTTTTTCAGGATAAAGGGTTTTGGGTTTTTGTGTGATCGGCTTGTATATCAAAATAAGCAGTTTTAATTTGGGCTGCAAACATGTATTTTATTGGTGCAGCCTTCTCTAATGCTGGAAGACCATGGTCAGGAGGACTTTGTAAGGGTTAGGGATAGAAGAGGAGATTGAGGAACCTTATATGCCTAGAAGCTAAATTGTGATACATGAAATAGTGGATAAAACTGTCATTTGCTTTTAAGAACATGGCTCTTATTTTTTTTTCTATTAAGCACTGGATGTCACAAAGCTACTTTTGAGGTCTTCATTTTAAGAGTAAATGAAATAGCTATGGCAGGAAATTTTCTCTCTCTCTGTCATTTTTCTCTCTCTCGCCACAGACACATGCACACACTTTAGAATGTGATAGAAAAGTAAATGCTGATTAAAATTTTTATCTGAAGGACCTGTAAGTAGAGCTTTTTGGTAGAACACTTACATATGCAAGGCCCAGGGTTTAATTGCTAGCACTATAGAAAACAAAATTGAGAAACATGCTGTATACAAACCTTTTCCCACTGAGAGTCTTATTTTGTCCTTAAGTAAAATATATGTGGTAATTTGAAAATTAAACAATAGCTGAAATGAGTAGTGTAAGCAACTGGCTTAGAAAAATTTGCACATAATACCTAGGAATCCAAAAATACTATAAATATCCTCCTAGAGTGCGCCAACATCATTTTCTTAGGATTGTGTAGGCCAGGGATGTGTCTGTGCATGTGTGTGTTGTGTGTATGTGTGTGTAAGATTCATTCAGAACCTTTCAGTGGTAAAGAAAAATTATATAATATTACACCGGAGATAAATTACGCAGTTAGTTGTAATGAATGGAAAACATAGATTTCTGTACTCTCTAACAGTCAGTGGCTCAACTGCCAGGAGTCATCATAATACCCAGTTTACTGAGAAGTAGGTACTGATGAGAAACACCAGTAAAATTTCAGGAATATTATAATAATGCACAATTTAGCAGTCTTTCCTATCTTTTTGAGATGAAAATTGTGAGTGACCCTTTCATTCACCTTCAAAATGCAAAGGATTTTTCCTTTAAGACTAGCTTGTATTGTTTAGTGTACCATTGAAATGTTTACAAGTATGCTTCAAAGATGAAGTAGTCAAATATAGTTGGAAACCAGGTTTTCTTTGTATGTTTCCTAAGTTACAAGAGTTCTTTGGAACATCTTGCATGTTGATGTATTTTGTAAATCCCTGGGAAAAGGTCAGAATAGCTAACTTTTCAGAGAACAATTTGGAAAATGCTTCTATTGACAAAAATAACAATGCTGTAAAGCTAGAATACAGAGCTGTTATAACGAGTTGGAGAACTTGAATGTGTTTATCAGTAAAACTTGCTGGTGAAGTTTAAGGGAGGAAAAAAGGCTGTGTCATTGTTTAAAATAACTCTTTCAAAACCGTATATATGGAGAATAAGAATAGCTCCTGAAAAGCTGTTTTGATTCCCTGTGGTTAGCATTCTGCAGTGTGGCTACTAATATACAAACAAAATAAAATTTTCTGTCTAGTTTACAACCAAATGCATCGTTCGGGTCCTCCCATAGCCCCATAAGAACTATCATTGTGTTGATCAGACCTATTTGTAGTTCTTATAGGGAACTTGCAACAATTTCAACTTATATGTGTTTTTAAGCCCAGAAAACCTTCCTGTTATTCCAATTCCTGCTAATGGAGAAGCTCCATTAACTGGCACTTCTATATAAATAGGGTGCATAGATAATTGATGATGTTCACAGTGATTATTCGGAGGCACCGCAGGATGATCAAGTGTGTCTGACTCATCAGAGGAAAATTAAATTACATTTGGTGTCGTTTCAGTGTTGAAGTGTATATTATCTTTCTTTTATTCTTGGAAATGGATAATATGTGCACAGTCTCTATGGTAACTCCCTATATGCCAGAATATGTGATTAACCTCATTTTCCAACCATGCCAGATAATAGGGAATTTATAATAGGTTCATCATGGCTGTCCTTTACCCAGATTCAACTTTTACACCTTAACTGAAAAATGTAGTTTTTTTTTTCAGTTTTATTTCACCTCTAAATAGACACATATAAATATTTTGGCCTTTGGATAGAACTGAACTTGCAAGTTTAAAGTGAGATGTTATATTTGATGAGACATTACAGTACTTTATTATCAGGGCTATCCCTGGATAGTGCTGCTTTGCACCTGCTAGTTAACCCTCCCTAAGGGACATGCATTTCATCTTCATATGGTCATGCTACATGGACATTCATATATAGTTGACCAGCTATGGAGTTTGTGTTTATTCTTCAGACTTAGCACCAGAAACATTTGAGCATAAGAACGTGGTTAAACATTTATGTGGGTTTCTATTTTTTTATAACAAAAAAAGAATGTATAAGACATTAGAAAAACATCAGCAAGAAATACAAATGTTATAAATGCTATATTATTTTCAAAAGAATAATTCACAGTAAAAATGAAATCTGAAAATGACTCTGTGAAAACTACTTTTCACTCAAAATTCTTTTTCTTTAACTATCTTAACTGATTTATATATATATATATATATATATATATACATAGATTTTCTTTCAGTATGTCACACAAGTGCAGCAATACAATGGTTACATATGTGTGACTTATTTATTTCACTGGTAAGTATATTTTCAAGGTACATCCATTTAAGAATGAAAGTGTCTAGTTTATCATTTTTTATAGCTGAGTAATATTCCATTATATAGAAATAGCACATCTTTTTTTATCCATTCCTCAGTTGAGGGGCATTTAGATTGTTTCCAACTTCTGGCTATTATGAACTGTGCAGCTACAAACATGAGTGCACATATATCGCTGTGGTAGGATGTTTTTAATTCTTTTGGGAAGATACCCAGAAGGGAAATAGCTGGGTCAAATGGGACCTCCGATCCTAGCTTTTTGAGGAATCTTCACACTGACTTCCACAGTACTTGCACCAGCTTTTGTGGGTTTCTGAATAAGACTCATAAAGGTTTAAAACTTTGCTTCAAAACTGCATAGACATTAGTTTGGTCTTTTAAACAAGACAATCCACTCAAAGGTGCAGAGGACTTTAAACCACTGTATAATGAGAGACTGCCACTGTTCTCAGTTATACTATTTTCTTTTTGGTAGAATGTTTCACAGATCTCCACCCTGGCACCATAAATTATCCAGTAAAAAAAAAAAAGTTTAATCTTTTGTAGATAATCAATTTGAGACCCTGATAAGAGACAAAACTAAATTGGATCAGCACTGAGATAAGATTATTTACCTATACTAATACCTTCTGAGGGATTGATGGGGTGGTCATTGACCGTAGATGCGTCTCTGATCCACTATATGCACAAAATATATACAGAGATAGTAGAGAGAGAAGCCGGGGTAAAACTGGGAGGTAGAAGCCTTACTCCAAAAGGAGTGGCTTCCTTTTGTACAAGGTTCATTTTGCTTTTCAAATCATGGACAATATAAATAGGCTATTAAATTATCACACAGTCTAGAAACGTAAGCTCAGCATAATCTGATCTTTGCTAATACGTTCTTTAATGTGTATTTTTAAACTGTGGGATGATTTTAGAGGTGCAGGAAATTTGTGAAGATCATATGGGGAGTTCCCAGATACTACTGACCCGTTCTTCCTGTCAACACCATGTAGTACCATAATGCACACATGGTCGACCAGTGTTGATCATTAGTTACCTTTACCTTCACTCAAACTTTTTTTTTTAAGATTTCACTAGTTTTTGTACATTCAAATGTTATTTTTCTGTTCTGAGATTCTGTCTCAGAATATCATCCTGTGCCCTTAGTTTCCTGTGATCTGAATAGCTTCTTAGACCTTCCTTGTGTCCCATGACCTGGATAGCATTGATAAGCTACAGACAGGCGTTCTGTAGAATGCCACCCATTGGCTAATCAGTCTTTCTCCTCTGTACTTGGTTCTGTCTTTGTAGCTCAGTGAATAAATATTAACATTGAGAGTAGTAAGAATTTTTTTTCTTCTCTACAGGCAATTCCTCTATTGCAGCTTATTTCCATAAATCGTATTTCAGTGTATTTTTAAATGTACATGGCCTTTTCCCAAAGAATCATTGTTGTGGTTGAGGTTTATATTTGTGACTCAAGGCTGAATATCAAAAGCCCATCACAGATTTGGTAGGTACACCTGAAAGGTAAACCTCTGTAATTACTTCAATGAAAAACATTCAAGTCAGAATTTTAAGTCCTAAAGTTGAGAGTCTAATGTAGTTGTTTCCAAACTGCATTCCACATCAACGACCAGAGTAGATCTTAAGGTGCTGAATGTGGAGATTTGGAGGATGGTAGAATATGTTATGGGAGAACAACAAAAACATTTGAGAATCCCTGATTTAAAGGGTTTAACATTTTAAGATGGGGATATCTAGAAAATCCGGTATTTCTGATGGAGAGTACACTTTTTCACACTCTTTTTAAACTTCCTAAAGAAAAGGTTGTAGAGAAGAAATTAGTGCTAATCAGAAAGCAGTGCCTCAATGCTAAACATTGGAAAGCGGAAAATCACTTGGAAAGTGTAATCAGTTTGTAATTTTATGCTTTGGGAAAAGGACATTGACAAGAAGACCCTGAATATTTAATTTTCTAAAAAAATCAATGCATTCTTACATTTGTGAGGAATTATGTTGCCTTGTGGGGAGAAATTCTGCCTCGTTATTCTTTTCTTATCACAACAGAGACGTGGGTTGATTTTTTTGTGAGTAGAAAGGATCTTTACAGCAGACCCTTAGGTAGTGAATAATGCGGGAAAGTGACCCATGTGTTTTCCATGAAGATTTTAATTGGCTATTCAAAATTTTCCTTATCCGTTATACTAAACATAATACCTAATCCAGGATAATTGGGTGTCCTTGTAACAGGAGGTGGGTTGTACTTAATCTTTTGCAAATTAACAAGTACAAAGGTAGAATTAAGTATTCTAATTAAAGATAATAACTAATCCATTTAACTTTCATATAAGTATTTTTCCCTTTTGTCTTCCCTTTGGTAGTAATGAGAACCAACTGGAAGGTAAAATTCCATAAATAAGAAATTAAGGTTTAATAAAAATATCAGTTTGAGGAGACTGCTTTGGGGGACCAAGGTAATGCCTCCCTGTGGACAAGAGCTGTCAGGCAGCCAAGGTTCTTTCAGAGCCACTGACTTTTAATCCAGCGAGTGTATACTAAAAATGATGGATTTTGGTTCTGTAAGTTTAACTACTTTGATTTAGAACTGTGATAGATTTACCTTGGCTTTATTTAATCAGAGGGAAAATACCTTCTTTCTCATTTTATAGCATGTAGAATACTACAATGATTATCGTTAAAATTGAGGTTTCGAAATTTGAAATTACTATGTTTCCAATTTTTTGTGACCTCCTCTCTGTCTTCCCTCCTTTCCTTCCTGCAGATAATGATCTGATTGCTCAGCAAAAATAATTGTAGGCCAGAGCTGAGCATGTTAATACTAACCTATAATCCCAGCTACTTGGAGACTGAGGCAGGAAGATGACAAGTTCAGAGCCAACCTGGGCATGGATAGAGAAACCCTCTATCAAAATAAAAAATTTCAAAGGGCCAGGAATGTAGCTTAGTGGGAGAGTTCTTGCCTAGTATATATTAGTCCTTGGGTTCAAAAACAAAATAGTTAAATGTCCAAATCATCATTTTTTTTTATTTAAGAGAAAAAGACACACAAAAGAAAAACAAAAAAGAAACCAACAAACAACAACAAACCCAAAACAATAACAGTATAGGTTTTCAAATCAAGATGATAGGAATTTAACAATGGTTGTAAAATTGTATATTGTTACCTTCAAAAGGGTTGCTTAGATTACCAGATATAGATATGCAAAAATAAACGTAAATTTGTGTATATTTACTTAAGATAGCTAAGATGACTGTACTACTAATTCTATCAGTTCTTGGAAAAGAACAGTTAATACTCATATAATTAGGTTGAATCATCATTTTTAGAGAAAAAATTGTGGCAATATCAATTTTGCAGTAAAAAAGGGAAATTCCCAAATTATGTAATTATTTCTTATTGTTAAATATCTCCATCCTCTGTTCAAAGAGAATTTTTCTGTATTCTACATAACATATCATTTTCCTTCAACTCTGGCATAGATTCTGAGGCTTTCTGCAAATCAGTTTGCTTTCAAATTTTCAAGCAAGTAGCAATGTAATCAGGTAGTAATCATCCACCTTACCCATAGAATTACTCTACAGGGTATCCAAGAATGTCAAATTACCTTGAAAGAGTTTTACAAATAACAAATAACAAATAATTGTACACTCCCCCCCAAATCACTTATTTCTTAATTTGCAAGTTATTACCTTTGCTTTCTCAAAAAATGAGGTTTGTGCAGTGACTAATTTATACAATGTTCTATTTAAATGCTTATAATTCATGGCAATTAAAATCAGAAAATAATTATTACTAGTAATTCAGGGAATTACAGTTTTCTTAACTTTCTGTGTGATGCCACAGTTTGCACATTATAACCTTTGTTAGTCCATCAATAACTTAATTATTTTAAGTATTTTTTAATGGTCCTTTCTTTGGGGAATTAAAGAGTCTTTATTTGAAGTCAACCCCCTACTCTCTTCCTGAATTTTTTGCATCTTAACTCTACTAGAGTTTGTCATAGTAACCTCTCTAGTGTTCAGGTAGCTGTGCTCTTAGGAAGTACCTGCCTTTAACTCTTGAGTAGAATATATAAATTGAAATATGTCCATCATAGATACATTGCATTCTATTATTATATTCTGATGTTCACTGGCTCACAGATAATTTGGGCAGCCACAAAAATAGAGCTTTGTATACACTCTTGAGGGAAGTAAACTCTCAACTTTTTTTTTTTTTTTGGTTGAGCATTCTTTTGTATATATAAGCCTGTTTAATATTACTCTTCTAAGGGCCGGGAGTTTGGCTCAGCAGCTTAAGCGCCTGCCCTGGCAGGTGTGAGGTTGTGAGTTTGATCCCCGGTGCCACAAAAAAAAAAAAAAAAAAATTACTCTTCTGAAGTTTCAGGTGAAATCAAAAGGAATGTATGTGTATTGTTCAAACATGGCCAACCACATATGTACTGTAGGTTCTTTTAAGTCACCAAATCAATGTAATACGCACAATTACTTTCTTGTACATCTTTTCTAAATTTCTTACTAGTCTGTATGTACAGTACTTTCTCAGACAACCATCTCTCATCAACTAGCCGAGCCCAATGTGATTTTGAAAGTCTAGCCACATAGCAGAAGAGGAAACAACAGAATAGAGAAGAAATGACAGGACAATGGGTTGACTTTGATCAGTGGTTTCAACCAATATTCCACAGAAAGATCTGGTGGAAGGACCAGGAAGAGAGGGAATCTCAACTGTCTCGTCCAAATGCTGATCTTGAATGTGAGGTAGTCTTGACCTAGGGCTTTTGAGAAACCCATGCTTTTGTTTTACCAATTACTGCCTACGTAAGGACACTGACTGTGTTTTCTTCTTCTTCTTTTTTTTTTTTTTTTAGTCAAAACATGATGGTATGGGCAGTTATTTTAAAGACAACAAGCGGTATTCTAAGGGGAAAGGAGGAAAGAAGGAAGGGAAAAGGAAAAAGACATAAATTTATAAATACGTGTGCATAAGATAGTTAAAATGACTTTATTACTAAATGCATTAGCTACTGAAAAAGAATAGTTAATACTCATATGATTAGATCAATTTTACATGTCTATATCTGTTAATCTGAACAACCCCTTTGAAAGTAACGATATGCAATATTACAACTACTGTCAAATTCCAATCATCTCATTTTGTAAACCTATAATGTTATCGTATCGGATTTGTTGTTGTTGTTTGTTTGTCTCTTTTGCTTTTTGTTTCTCTTTTCTGTGTCCATTTTCTCTTTTAAAAAAATGATTTAATCTGTTAATAGCCTCAGTAGAGCTCGAGATGATAGAGAATGAGGATATGGTTTCATGTGGTGTGTGTGGGTATATAGAATGAGTGCTGTATTTGGTTAGAATGCAGAATGGACTGAATCAGTTGTACCTGAGTAATTGAAATAAAACACATCTTCCATCCACCCCAAAATGCTCATGTAATTATAGTTTGACTTTTGTAGTAAAGATGTTTGCTTTTCCATTTTTAAATCTAGTTTATTTTCTGTGTGTGTTTTAAAATTTATCTTTTTACTTTTGTGACCCAGAACATTGTGTGAAATACTCGAAGAACAAATCAAAAGAAACACAGTACTCTCCTTGACCACATGAAAATATGTATGGTTAATACATAATAGCAAAAATGAATGTGATCATTGGGATAAATTATTAATTTCTTTAAGTTGAATTAGAATCAATTTTCTATGAAAAATAAAACAAAATTTCTTAAAAAAATAGTAAGAATGGCAATAGTTAATAGTTAATGATATACAATAGACTATGTATTATTATCTTCGAAGTAGTTCCTCAGAGTACAAGACACAGACAGAAACGATTCTCCCTTACAAAGAAGAAACAGAAAAGCACAAGACTGTCTTTTCAATGAACTAAGCTAAACTAGTAGTGTAAATTAAACAAACTAGCATAGTTGCTAAAGTATTTTTGAAACAGCCGAACAGGTAACATGGTGAATTATGTGAACTTCTGCCTACTTCCTGTGTGTCAATTATACATGTATTATATTAATATATATTTTTATATCTCAGTATCTCATGTAAGAGTTGATTTTGTTGTTTCCTTAGTATATTTAAAATAGAACTGATTTTTTAAAATAAAAAATTATTCAGATGCATTAACTAGAAATTGAGTATAAATAATATTTGAGTAGCTTGCACTGTTTTTTGCTTTAGACCATTGTATCTGGAACATAGCCTTTGTCTGGCGGTCATGATTCAGATCAGTGACTTTCAGAGTGCCACCCTGGCTTCTTGGAAGTTTCTTAAATGTGCCTGAGGGGCCAGCCTGTGAGACACAAGAAACAAAGCAGGCAGGATTCCTCGGTCCCTTGTTTGAACCCAGAGAACCCACACGTTTCTCTCTTTTGTAGATCAGAGTTATGCTGAGGATCCCAGTTAAAAGGAATTTCACTCCTAAAGAAAAACTAAAATTTTAAAATCCCTGGCTTGCACCAAACCTTACTTTGTAGCAAAGGGCTAACTCTCAGGGTTTCTTCTACACAGAACCTAAATTGTCCACTTTCATAAAGTAATATTAAGATCAGAATTTGATACACTAAATGGATACTTTTACATATTGAAGAATAGCCTGTATCTTATGAGTCTTTGTAAGTACCTTCACTGTTGTGCATATTCATTCAAAAAATATCATATGCTTCCTGTTGGAGATAGTGAAAGAAATAGAATAGCTCAGACTGATAAATCACTTTGGGGTAACTAAATAGTACGTGCAGAGAACTATAATAACAGTCAGCTTGTACAGTATGAATGCGTGCTAGGGGTAGTGACTGAGATGTTATTTTTTAATGAGAGGTAATAAAATTTTAGTAACATTCTTTATGGGAATTTTTCACTCATAAGAGAATTCTGTGTCGCTGTAACAAATCATGAGTTGAGTTTGCAAGGACAGAGCTGTACTGGGTGGCTGCAGGCCGTGGTAGTAGCTGTGGAGCTTGGTGGTAGTTCTTTAAGCCAGTGGGGGACTCCATGTAGGGACCAGACAGAGTGATAGCTGCTTGATCCACGTTAGGAACCTGAAACTTATTTTTTACAGATAGCTGCGAGGAAACGCTGAAATGCGTTACTTGAATGACAGGATCAGATTTGTGTCTTAGAAGATGATTCTGACAGCAACACACAGAGAGGATTATAAGGGAGTAACGGTGTAAATGAGGAAATAAATCAGACTGTTGTAAGGATGCAGGTGAGAAATGAGGATAAACTTCAACCGAGCTGGCAGTGGAAATAGGGAAGCAAGGGAGTGATTCAATCGGGATTGAGGAGAAGTGGTCTGAATTCCCAAGTGACTGAATGTGGGTATTGAAAGAGAAAGAGAATCAAGGATGATTTCTGCATTTGACTAGTGCAGTTGGGTAGATGGCCATTTCCCGGCATGATGAGGAAGGAACACAGGTTTGAGAGTGAAAGAAGGTGGTCACGTGCTTTAAAAGGCTCTTGTGACATGATGAGTAATAAAGCCTGAGATGACCTGTACCCTGTGGCCCAAGATCTGAAAGTATGCCTGTTACACATGATTTCTGGAATCCCCGTGTTCATCTTTATCATATGCTTCCTAGCTGTGTGGTCTTGAACCTCTGAGGCTATTCCTCATTTGTAAAATCAGAAAAATAGTAATACCTGCCTCCTTGGCTTGTTATGAAATCACGTAGAATATGGCACGTAGTGAGAATTTCATAAATATTAGCAAACATTATTCTTATCTTCCTTAGACCTCAGTCTCCTCATCCATAAACATGTAAAGGAGTGGAGGAGTTGTGCTGGGTTGTATGATCTGAGGTCCTGTCTCCCTGCACAGATTTTCATTCTAATATGCCCGCTTTCTGTTTACATTTACGTAAACACAGTTTTACTCAACCATGTTAATCATCTCTAGGAACTTGCCGCACCAAACCCAGATTCCCCAGCAGCAGAGTACAGGTGAGTACTAAAAACACTAATTTGATGTTTACGCTGGGTGTTTATGGATGATGCTAATAGTGTGAAAGAAATCTGTCGCCCCGTATAATGTGTGAAGAAGGTTTAGCTTCACTGAGTAAGGCAAAACAGTTGTATCCTTCCTTAATCAGACTTGAAAACCTCAGAATAATAGCTTAGATTATTGCATAGATGGGCATCAGAATGTTAAACACAGAGCAAATGATCTTAGAGCAAAAGCATCCACGTAGGTCTTGTCTAATTAAGGAAGACTGAATAAAACCCCCGTCCTTCAGCAGAGCTCCCTATTCTTCCCCTTGGTTTGAAAGATTTTTTAGCTTGGATGCGTCCAGGATTTGTCTTAGTAAGTGAGCAGCTTGAAACTGACTCTTACAAAAGGAAGCCATTGTGACTAATCACTGGGCTTCAGGGGGATAAATGAGAAATGGCTGGCCTGGTTTTAAAGCCGCTTTAAAAAGCTGTTATAACATGACTGGTGACAACAAGATGGCGGACAATTCGCCCTGGACTATTCTACTTCCCTAAGACTTGCTTTCTTCAAGTTTACTTCAAGTGTCCCTAAAAATTTTCCACAGCCAATTATTTCATTCATTTCGGTACTGAGTAGATAACTTATTCATGATTGTCTTCTAATTAGTGGTTGATTCCTAGTTCTAATTGCCAGGCAACCAGCAACGCTTTTGTAGCTCTTTTGGAAAAGCAAGAGAAGTTTTAAAAAATGTAAGTTGGGTGCAGAATTCTAAGTATGAATGGTGCCATTGTGGCAGAGAAGCTCTTAGGAAAGTCTCTTTAAAAACTTTAGGCACATATAGCAATGTATTGGATGTTTTCACTCAGAAATTATCTTCTCTATTACTGCTTTCGGGGATTTAAGGAGATTTTCGTTTGACAACGTTTCAAAGATTTGAGGCAAGTATGAAGTTTCTCGTCAGATTTTAATTGTGAGATGATGCTTGTCTGAATTGTCCCCCCAGATTTGATTGCTTGTTTTAACTAAATGCTGACGTGATTTAGCAGAGACTGTTCAACATATTGACATGGTGGTGCTACTTTGAAAGCTGTCAGGAGATTGATGGAGAAACCAAGTTTGTTAAAATATGTGTCACCAAAAAAGAAAAAAAAAATGAATCTTCACTGCCACTGATTCCATGGCTTCTCTTTTTTAAAGAGAAAACCATTTGAAGAAATACTTTTACAATAGAGATTAATGTCTTCCTCAATAATCTCATAGACTTCTGTCTCTCCTGAGATGTCTACCTCCTGATTCTTGATTGTCTTGGGATTGGTTTGAGTGGCAAGGAGACAATCTCTAGAAAAATACTTTTTTTTTTTTTTTTTGAGGATTTAGAAAAACCCAGATTTTACAGAGGAAATCTGAGAGGATGGTGTTAAGAATGATGTTAAAGGATGATACTTGTTTGATAGTCATACAAGTTTTTAGTAAGTAAACTCACTAGTGTCGCACGTTGGGAATAGGGAGCTTTTAGAAATAAGGGGGTAATCTATGCCTTGAACAAATGAGAGCCAAACAAATTCCTGGGGGAATTTTAGGCTATTCTACTTGGTTTTCTGTTTTTCTAAAACAGGTTTTGGGAAACAGATATTTTGCTTGAGTTAGGAAAGCATTGATCTGTTTTTTGTTTGTTTGTTTGTTTTATGTTTTTTTGTGTTTTGGTTTTTTGGTTTTTGGTTTTTCTGCAATTTAGATCATGTTGATGACGACAATGCGCTGTCTCCTCTCGGGTGTTTTCTTCTTACTGTTGTTTTATCGGCGAATCTCCACTATCTTGAGCACTGAAGGGAGAAAGATCACCCTAGCATTTTGTGTAATTATGAAAGATTGTTGTATTTCTGCATCTCATACATTTCCAGCTAAGTAACATCCTGCCTTCCAGAGACGGGTCCTCACTGGACGGTTGCATTCTTCATTCTCATTTTATTCATTTAAATGGAAAAATGAAGTTTGTTTCTCAGTTTCTAAATTATTCTTTTCTGGCCATTCAGATTCAGTGGTGTTTATGTATTTTCATGAGTACAGTTGAGCTGTTCCATTCTTCTCCCCGCGTTATTCCAGCGCCATAATGAGGCAGCTCCATTTGCGCGTGATTATCATGAAACAATACTGGCCTTTTTCACGTCCCTCCACCCACTCTGCTAATGTGACATTTTTCTTCATGGAGGTAACTTAGGCACAGAGTCTGTGTCCCAGATGACAAGTAATTTTACTTGTGGCAGCCCATGTGGAAGTTATCAAGCGAGAGCAGACTACAAAGTTTGTTTCAGATAGTTTTTAAGAAATTCTTATATAAAGTTTAAGTAGCCAGGGATTTAGCTCAGTGGCCTAAGCGCCTACCTGGCAGGTGTGAGGTTGTGAGTTCGATCCCCAGTACAAAAAAAAAAAAAAGTTTAAGTAAGAAGTGCACACGCTATTAGTGTTGTATTCCTGGACTTGAAAACTAGCTGGGATGATCAAGCAGTTAAAAGCTGACAGTAACACAGCCTTTGGGATGAGGCCTAAGCCACTAGGTTTGATGTCCTTTAGGTTGTCTCATTTTTTCTCTGTACCCTTCCAACCCACATAGTATTTTTTAAAAGTCATGATTAAAAGGTACAGTCATACAGCCTGCAGTCAACCTCGTTCTAATTGTTTATTGTGGGAGGAATTCTCAGACCATACCTTTTGAGAAATATAAAACACCGCAGCATTGATCCAAGAAGGGAAGGACTAATTTAATAATTTTTCCATTTCTTACCAAAAAAAAAAAATACAGAAAAAAAGAATACCATGTAATTATTTTAAATTATTTTAAGGAGATAGAAAATTTCTCCCTGTCACAATTTGTTTTGTGCGGCACCTGAAAATATCTGCAGCCTACCTAACTCATGTTCGTATTTGTCCTTCCCTGTTGCAGGTAAATGGTATCCCTGAAGAAAGGAAACTGACCACAGGAATGAATCTATAACCAGACAGTACTGCAATGACGTGTATTCCTTTTCTTTTCCAAAAATGCATGCGTTCTTCTGGCATCTGGTGTGCATGTTGACAGTATTAAGTATGTACCAAATAATGCAGCATAACTTTCATTTTACTAATGTGTTTCTTTTGTACTTAAAGCATTTTTGACAATTTGTAAGACATTGATGACTTTATATTTGTTACAATAAAAGGTGATCTTTAAAATAAATATTAATGAAGCCTAATGTCTGGTAAAATTTACTTCAGAAAAGAAAGCATTTGATTGCCTCCTATTTAGTAGGAGTCTTTTAGTTGCTAGCATCAGGGTCCCGCATTTACCTTCATTCAACAAGATTTTATTAAGTGCTTCCATTGAATATATAAAGTGTCTTTGCTTCTGTGTTCGAATAAGAAGTGCATTTAAATAATGCTCTAATCCCTGCCATCTTGAAAGCCTGTTGTTTATATGACACTTTTTTGGAGTGTTTTACAGTAAACCTAGTGTTAGGAATTGTGGGACCGATAACATCCAGGTTGTCGGGGCAGCTTGGACTGCTCGCTCACTTGACTTCTTAGATGTTTGCCTTAGAAGCTGTCGAGAGCTGTTGCACGGAGAGATGAGCCAGCTTCATGGAGTCCCGCGTGGTGGTAACTTCTGTGCTCCAGGTGTGGTGAAGAGTCCTCATACAATGCTCTCCTGTTTCATAAGTTGTAGACACTTAAAGCAGATGTCCATCAGGTCAGCCGGCAGGGCAGCTTTCATTGCAGGCAGGACCAGCTGGAAAACTTCCGCCTGCTCTGCTCTGGGCAAATCGCTGCACAGCTTGTTAAATGGTTAGCGGTCCAATTAAATTTCTGTGGCACCTGTTAATTGTGTCAGAGGTCACACAAATGCTACCAGATTCCAAAATCTGAAAGTAATCCCCATTTTTAATGTGTGTATCAACTTGCCTTCCATTCAGAGGGATACTCTATTATGTCATAGACTTTGGAACCCCTCCTCCCACTTCTTGCTGGGATGTAACAGATGCAATCAATCTTTTATTTCTTTTTTTTTTTTTTTAGGTACCAGGATCAAACTCACAAACTTGTGCTTGCCAGCCAGGCGCTTATGCCACTGAGCTAAACCTCCAGCCCCCAATCTTTTATTCCTTGAAGATCTATCTCTTACTCTTTTCCAAGACAGCTAAGGCATTGTCACTTGTGCTCTTCAGGAGAGCTCAATTTGAGGCTGTGAATGTACTGAGTCTAAGAGAAAGTAAAGATCATTCAGGTCCAGAGAACTAAATTGTGGCACAGAGACAGAGTTCACGAACCACAGCCTCTGTTGAGGGAAGTCAAACTTTTCCATCACCTAAATGAGCAAGAACAAAGTAATGCACAGTTTTAAACAAGGGACTGCTGCTTGGGGTGCAAGGATTTTACTCATCTGTCCTTGTAAGGCGCCGTGGTAAGGCCTGGAAAATACACTTGGCTTTGGCATTAGTCTTTGCACTGATCACATTGAAGAATTTAACAGGGTTGAAATTCTCCAGCATCTCACGAATCATTAATAATAGCTTTACTCTCTACAAATCCTTCAGAAAAAAAATGACCTTGCTTCTGATTTAATATTTTGATGGGAAGGAGAGCCCAGATACTGTCCCCTTAATGGGCATTATACTAATAACTGATCCTTCCTTTATGAGTTCAAAAAAGTGAGAATTCTGCTACTTGCTGAGAGTTTCTATCCCAATTATACATAGTCACAATGGGAAAATGGCTGCATGGTGAGTTTTGTGTCTCAAAAGTGAATTTAAAACCCCTTTTCAGGAGCGCAAGGCATTACATCCCTGTAACCCCAGCCCTCTGGGAGGTCAAGGCAGGAGGACCTCAAGTTTGAGCTCAATGTAGTAATTTAGCAAAACCTTGCCTCAGTGTAAAAAATTTGAAAAGGATTGGGAATATAGCTCAGAGAAAAGACCTAGGTTCAAACCCTAGTTCCACAAAACAAACAAATATAAAAAAACTAACACCTTTTCAGTTGGCACCTATGAACCATTGCCCTAAAAAGATAGTGATTTTCTGCATTTTAGGTTCAAGATATCCCCTAAAAGTTTGTGACTTTTCTCTCCTCCAAGGTATAGTCAGCCATAGAAATGACTGCCTTGTCTTTAAAGAAATATCTAGGCCACATGCCAAAAACTGAAACTAGACCCATTCTATCACCATGCACTAAACTAAAGTCAAAATGGATCAAAGATCTAAATGTTAAAACACAAACACTAAATTTACTGGAAGATAAGGTAGGTAGGAATCTTGAAGACATAGGTGCAGGCAAAGAGTTCGTGAACAAAACGCAAACCACACGAGAAGTACTTTAAAGAATCAACAACTGGAATCTCATTTTATTAAAAAGTTTTTGCACTTCAAAAGAAATCACCAATAAAGTGAAAAGAAAACCCACAGAATGGGAAAGAATTTTAGCCAGCTATCCCTCAGACAAGACTTATATCCAGAACATATAAAGAATTGAAAAACATCAGGCCTCCCGAATTCAAAGACCCAATCCAAAATTGGGCATCTGAGATGAACACACACTTCTCAGATGAAGAAATACAAATGGCAAATAAATACATGAAGAAATGCTCAATATCACTGGTCATTCAAGAAATGCAAATTAAAACAACTTTGAGATTCCATCTCCAGAAAGAATGGCTGCCATCAAGAAATCAACTGATAACAAATGTTGGCGGGGCTGTGGGGAAAAAGGAACCCTTCTTCACTGTTGGTGGGAGTGTAGACTGGTGCAGTCACTGTGGAAATCAATGTGGCGATTCCTCAGAAAACTAGAATTGGAAGTCCCATTCAATCCAGCTATTCCCCTTCTGGGTATTTTCCCAGAAAAATTGAAAATGTCATGTCACAGCGATACATGTGCACCCATATTTATAGCAGCAAACTTTGTAATAGCTAAATTTTGCAAACAACCAAAATGCCCATCAACCACAGAATGGATGAAAAAGGTGTGGTATTTTTATACAATGGAATATTACTCAGCTATAAAAAAGGATCTGGAGGCCTTTATAGTTAAATGGAGGCAACTTGAGACTAATACGTGAAATAAATCAGACTCACGTTTGTAATATCATCTCCCTAGTGTAAAAAAAAAATAAAGAATAATTTAAAAACACTGGAAGAGTAATAAAATCCAAAATGTACAATAGATATTGCAATAATGAAAGAGAAAGAAAGTGCTCAAAATTAAAGAACAGGGATAGAGGAAAGGAGGAATGGAAGAAAGGAAAAGATTATATGTTTGTAGGTATACACATATAACTGTATGTATGTATAAATATGCAAGATAGACAACTATACTACTAATTCTTTGTTAGTTCATCAAAAAGAATAGTTTGTGTTGTCACGGTTTGATTGTCTGATCAGTTTTTATGCCTAGATCTTGTAACTTGAACAACTATGTCTAAGATAACAATATGTAATATATTAACTAGTATTGATTTCTTACTTTTTTTCCTTTGAAATTCTGTATTATTTCTATCCTTTTTTTTTATTTTTGCTTTTTAAAATTAAAAAAAAAAAGATCTAGGCTCAGTCTTCACCTGAGGTACCTGAAGCTGCAAGATTTCCCACATCTCACGGGTCTCGGGTGTATAAACCATTTCCTTAGGAACCTGGATTCCTGAAAACACTGACATGGCTAAGGCCTTTTCCCACCAAACTCGTGTGCTTATTTTTTTCTCCCTTCACGTCTTGCCTTGAACATTGGAGGTTAAATAAATAGTATTACTGGGCAGTGAGCTATAAGGAATTGCTGATCTGTGATTACAGGTACCATCTGCACTAATGAAATCGAAAGTTGCTTAAACATTAAGTTACAGTACTCACCAAAGAAAGTCTACCCTTAAGGTTTACTTTCTCCATGGAACTCTTACTGTCTTGATAGAAGATAGCAGTAGTTAAAATGTTAGGCTAAGTTTGAGGCTAAGTGAACACTTCAAAGACAGTTAATTAGAAAATAACATCAAAGGCCAGTACCTCCAAGCACAAATGACAGCAAGTAGGTGAGATACGTGACCTTTGAGATGAATGGTGCAAGATTTGAACTATCACTTTTCATGTCTTGACTATAATCAATTGAGTGTTTAGCTAAAATAGAACAGTATATACTAAGATCCATTGCATTCGAAATTTTCCACACAGCACTCCTCCCAGTTGTTTATGTGTGGAATCTCTGATATGTTAAGATGAGTCAGGCAGTGCCGTAGGGATACAGCAGTGTCCCACACAGGAAACAGACTCTGCCCTCACGGAGTTTACATTCTAGTATAAAAGACAGATGCTGTTCAAATATCATACAAATAATGTCAAGCTGGAGTTGTAATAACTGCTAGGAGGAAAAGTTGTTGGTGCTGTGGAAACTTTCACAGGGTGACCTGGCCTAGACACCAAGGTTAGAGAAGCTTCCCTGAAGAAATTCATGTTAAAATAAAAAGCCTGAGGAGTAACGCATAAGTTTCAGAGGAGAGTGCACCTAAGTCCTTTAAGTACAAGGAATCGCAATGAGTACAGGGCTCTCGCAGGGCCCAGCGTTGCCCTGAGCTGAGGTGAGGACGCTGGTGAAGTGCAGGGGAAAGTGAGACCTCAGAGGTACCCAGCACCAAGCAATGCATGAATTTAATGCCAAAAAGTGAAGTCTGAGGGACTTTTAAGGATGAAAGATGGTGATGTGGTCATAGTTCGCATTTTTATGCACGTCACCTAACAACAGTACAGAGAACAGATAGCATGGGTGTGTAGATCAGTTAGGAACCCATTATCGATACACCTGGAGCAATGATAACTTTGACTAGGACAGGGGAGGGGACCCGGGAGCTACACAGTAAAATGGACATCAGTCGTTGGTACATTGCTACTTCGGAAATAGTATGTTAAGGAACTAAAAGGGGATAATTCTTTTGTAGGGGTTTTTCTTGGTCAGATAGTAGTACTACCTATCATGACTAATATTGGATAGAACTAGAAGCAAGGAAAATGGTAGCACAGTTTTATGCAAGGTGAAAGTGAGTTGGTTTGGAGAAAATCAAGAGACAGGCAAGGGGATGATACGTGAATGTGAAGCTACGACTGGTGCTGTGATTGGTGAGTCGCAGGCGTATTAGTTGATGAGACAGTGGGCTATGACTGTGTCACCTGAACACACCATGGACAGCCAAAATGTGTTAGTTATTCCTCCAGTAAGATCAGACACATGAAATTGGATTGCATTTCTTTCCTCCTCTCTTTAGCATCCTCCTCTTCTCTAGAAGTCTCCCTAGAAGTGTCTGTCTTTTAGAAATAATTTGAAAATAGAGTTGATAGAATTTGCGAATGGACTAGATAAAAGAAATGTAGGGAAAGGAGGAATCAAGACGATTTCCTAGGGGTGTGGCTTTAATTTCTGGGTATATTTTTAAAATAATTTATGGAGTTCTTGAAGGCTGAGGAAGTTTCGCCATCAATGATAAAATCAAGAGTTTAGTCTTGAGCATTATTTTCCTAGTTATAAAGTTCACATACAAGGGAAAAGAGCAGTGTAAATGCGGCATCTCGGGAGTCTTCAATGCCATCTGCCAAATGTTTGTGGATATAACTTTGTAGTAATAATCCTTTGTGACAAATTTTATGGGCCACAACACATTGTAAATAATTTCTCAGCCATGGATACCAGTAATTGTAAAGTCTAGAAATGTCTGAAGTATTCAAAGTATTCACTTATGCCATGCATAAAGATAGTGAAGTCCAGGGGTCTTGATTAGTGTGAATTTGTAACTTAGAACTGTTTTAGACAAAGTTAAAGAACAACAAGCAACATTTCCAGAGTAAACAGAGTTGGAACCTAGTTTCTGCTCATCTCTCATTTCTGAAAATTATTGGACAATTGAAATGAATAAGTAAAATTACTTCATTTTTTGTGTAGATATCTGAATTTTGAGACTACATACCCTAAGACCAAACCAAGTAACATCATTGAGGTAGAAGAGTTTTTTTTATTGATTGTACATGCAGTTCCTAATGCGGTGTAACTATGTATGTTGCTTACATCTTCATAGATTACTCTCCCGGACTACGCAAACAAGTGTTTCCTACAATAAATCAAAGCCATCCTATCCACTAACTTTCCATCACAACAACTCACAAGCCTGTGATGTCCATTTTGTGAGAAATTCCAGGTAACTAAAAATCAAAGCATGGGATGACGATATATCCTTTAAGCAGATTATGCTGTGTAGCTTCTTTTTTGATGTTTGTTATCTACTGCTACAATTTTGATGCATAGCAAACCACTCCAAAACCCAGTGGCTTCAAATAATCTTTTAGCTCAGCTATTCAGGCGTGGTTTAATTAGAAGTTTCCATTAGTCTTAGCTGGATTTCCTCTTCTATCTTAAGTTTCTTTGATTGCTGTTTATTGCCTGATCTAGAAGGGACACAGCAGAGATAATAGGAATACTTAGTTTCTTACAAGTTTATCTGAATAGTCTGGCATGGACATGTTCCTATAGCTTGGCAGAGTTTGTGAGAGCAAACGGTCATGCAAAGTTATACAGAAAATATGCATCTTTCAAGTGACTCTCTGTGACACATTTGCTGATATTTCTTTAACCAAAGCAAGTAAATTGACGAAACCCTAAATCAGTTAGGTTAAAAGGCAGACTGTGAGTATAGGTGTGTTATTAATGGGGTTAATTGATTTAATGCAGTTGGTAATTAGCCCTAATTATTTCATTCTTCTCACATGCAAAATACACTAAATCCCTGTCTGTCGAGAACCCCAAATTCTCATCCAAACATGGCAACAGATCTGAAGCACAATCCATATCCAGTTCAGATGAGTCTCCTTGGTTGTAGCTCCTCTTGGTGTAGAGATATACACTAAACTATTAGTAATCTGCCGACTCTCACAACCGAAAATGGAATGGAGACATAAGAACATGATTTATACTATAGATACTCTAATTTAGAAACATAGAGGACATGCATGCAGAACATTATAGGAACCTCCCTTTCTACAATTTCAAATAGTTTTTCACCTTTTGTTTTTTAGCCCTCATTAGCAGCACCCTTAAAAATCTGTATTTCTATTGAAAATCAGCTGAAGGAAATTTAGGCATTCTCTATCATTTTTCTCACAATTATTCTAACCTGCGAGCGGGACCCCAATTGATTGAGAATTCTATGTTTGGCAAACTGTCTTTCAAAAAATGGAAAGAAGTTAAGATATCCTCAGCAAAACTAAAGCTGAGGGAGTTTGTCCTAGATATGCTAAAGCAAAAATCTTGTAGACTGAAGTGAATTGACATTCAATAGTAACTTGAAATCATGTAAAGAAATAAAGATCTTCCAGGAAGGTAAATACATGAGTAAATGTAAAAGGCAGGACTTCCATAATTTTGGTTATAGTGTGACTTTTTATTTCCTACATGATTTTAAAGATAAATTATTATCAAGTCCATAATATACAAACATGTAATTTGTGCCATCAATCACATAAAAGGAAGAGAGATGTATAGAATTTTTGTTTGCTGCTGAAATTACATTGCTATCAGCTCAACTTTAGAATGCTGAATGTGAGCCCCATGGTACTCAAAAGGAAAATGTATATAGAATGTCCATAAAAGGAAATGAGAAATGACCCAAACCTTTCATTACAAAAAAAATCAACTAAACACACGAAAAAAGCAATATTGGAGGAAATGAGGAACAAAAAATTATAGGACTACAAGAAAGTAATTGACAAAACAGCAAAAAGAAGTCCTATGTTATCAGCAATTACTTAAAATTGGATTAAACTTTCCAATGAAAAGTCACAGATAGGCAGGATGGATTTTTAAAATGATCAAAATGTGTACTACCTCTAAACAACTCCTTCAGAGCTTGTGACGCAAAGAGGTTGAAAGCGGTCAACTGATTATTTGACAAGAGTTCAGTGGTACAAAGGACAGACCTCAGTGAATGGTGCTAGGAAAATTGAATATCCAGATGCAAAAGAGTGAGCTTAGATTCCTACATGGCACCATATAAAAATTAATTCAAAATAGATCAAAGACTTGCATTTGAGACTTTAAAATATGAAACGCTTGGAAAAAAATTGTACCTCATCTAAATTAAAAAACCTCTGTGCATTAAGGAACGCCATGAAAAAACCAAAAAGACAACCCACAATATGAGAGAGAATATTTGAAAATCACGTATATAATAAGAGATTTATCCCCAGAATATGAAAAGAACTTCTACAATTGTACAAGAACAGGGAGGGAAAAAAAGAAAAACAGAAAAAAAAAAAAAAAAAAAAAAAAAAAAAAAAAAAAAAAAAAAAAAAAAAAAAAAAAAAAACCAATGCAGCGCAAAACTGTGCAAGGGACTTGAACAGACATTTCTTTAAACAAGATACACATATGGCCAATAAACACATGATCTCTCAAATATGTAAAGAATTCTTAGGAGCAGATAAGACCAATAATAGATAAGTTGGTGCAATGGTTTGAATGTGTGTGTCTCCACCCCAACATTCATACGCTGAAAGCCGGCATAGCGGTGTTAGGGGAGGCCTCTGGAAGTGGTCGGTTCTGCCCTCCTGAGGGTAGCAGAAGCCCCAAAGGCTGCCTTCCCTCTTCTGCCAGGAGAGCACAGTGAGAAGATGGTTTTCTCTGAACGAGGAAACAAGCACATCATCAGACACCAAATCTGCTGCCACTTTGATCTTGCCTTCTCAACTTACAGAAATACAAAAAATAAGTTTCTGTTGTTTAAAAACCACCTAGTCTGCAGTATTTTGTTATAGAGCCCCAAATGGACTAAGGCAGAAAGTCAGCAGAATAGTCAACTGTCCAGAGAGAGAGAAACGTTAATGGTTTTAAATACATGACAAAATCCGAGCAGATAATGTACTGTGTTGAGGGACACTGTTTTGTTGGGCGAGCAGCCCTGATGCACTGCTGCTGAGAATATAAATTTCTAAGGTCCCCAAGGAGGGCATCCTAGCTGTAAATATTAAAATGAAAAATGCATATGCCTCATGACTCGGTTATTCCATCCCCGGTAACTTGTCTTACACATATACTCATATGGGTGGAAAATGTTATATAAACAAGACCATTCAGTGTAGTATTATTTTTAATAGCAATTAGTTGGAACTATCACCATCAGTAAGGGAATGTTGGGCTGACAATGTAACACACAAGCTTACAACATCACACAGTGGTAACAAGGAATGGAGAAATTATGCATTGATGGGAAAAGATCACAAAGAATACTTCTGGGTGAAAAAACACAGACATTGGGTACAACCTTCCTTGTACTATAGAAAGGAACATTATTAGAACATCTAAAAAGGTAGTAGATGTGGCTGCGCGGAGTTGGGAAGCAGGCACCAAAACTGAGCAGATGACGTGCTATGATGAAAAGTAAAACTTTTCACTGTCTTCCTCTAATATTTTTGTTTTTGAATCATCTACATATATATGTTCCTTATTCAAAAATAAATACATAAAAAAGAAACACCACGAGACTTTGCTTTTGACAGAAGAGCTAAAAGTCAGGGTCCAGGGCCAGCATGCATTCCTATTTCTGCTATCTCCACATACCTCTCGGTATTTACAGATGACTTACTAACCCTCTGGCGTCTCCTTTCTGAGCTGCCCTTGTTATCCCACCGGTATTTTCAAGGCTAACACTTTGCCAGAGATGAAATGTACACATGCTTCATTTGGGAAATGATGGGCTCATCGTAATTTTAATTTTTGCTCTCATAATATGTCTATTCCTTAAGTATGGCCCTACTCAGATAACAGGAGGAGAAAGTGGCTGGGGATTTAGCTTAGCAGCCCAAGTACTTGCCTGGCAAGTGCGAGGTCGTGGGTTTGATACCCAGTATCACCCCACCCAAAAAAGGAGGAGTTAAAGATAATTGTTGGTATGATAGAAGCAGGGGAAGCTCAAATCCATTGAAAATAAAACCTAGACCTTTATGACATTAGAAAAGAGACAAATAAATTGCAGCATTAAAGAGAAATAAAAATGCATAAAGATAGATGGAAATAGTAAGATTTACAGTTGCCAGAATAAAAGTGACAGTAGAAAACCCTTTGGCAAATATCTGGCACACAGCTATTCTCATTGACTGGTTGAGCACGCAGATTTAGGCACTAAGTGTGAGTGGGCAGACTTCCTCTGCTCGCGGAGGAGCCAGCAGACAGCTGGAGAGCTGGAGAGCTGGCCTACAGCCTCCTCTCGGGGAGAAACTCCTGCAGACAGCTGGGGCACTGAGGGCCCGCATTTCTGCTTCATGTAGCACGAAAGGTGTAAACAGAAGCCCACTGTAGCATATTAAAAAGGAAAAAGAGCAAACTTAGTAGAACTTCCACAGAATGACTGGCCTTGAGCATTCTGATGCAGTCTCCATTAATGGAGGCCAAAATAGTGGAAAGAAGCGGTGTACTATCCAGAATCATAAACTATAAACCAGCCGTAAGTGGGAGGAAACCTGGTTTAAGAGAAAATTGTAAAATTCTTTTTATGTGAGGATATTAACAATAGATTAGTTTTTTAAAATACTGTTTACAATTTGCCTTTCAATTTTATTCATGGCATTTTTTTTATTGATGGCATTTTCTAAGAGAAATAGTTCTCCTTCACAAGAATTATAATTGTATGCATTTTGCTTTCTTTGGTTCATATGGTTAAACTATTCTTTCTATAGCAGAAATTAGATACAAATTAAATTATATTTTATTTCCCTCTTTTTCTCGCTTGTTAAAAATTCTGTGTTCACTGTATTATGAATATTTATAGAGAAGACCAGTGTTTCTTTTGATTCTTTTTCTTTTCTTTTCTTTTCTTTTTGTTTTGTATTTTTGAGACTGGGTCTCACTATGCACTTCAGGTTGGCCTTTAGCTCACTTGGTAGCCCAGGCTGGTCTCAAACTCCCAACGATCCTCCTGCCTCCTCCTCCTTCTGATTGTCTGAAGTAACATAAATTTAACTGTAAACTTCTACAAATGTTCCCCTCATTTTCTTTGTGCTCACTACAGAAATACACCGCTCGGATCTCCTTTTAAAAAGCATCCAGTGGGAGGAAGGTAGTGGGTAACCTCGCACTGTTGGGCCCAGAAGCTCCGACTCTCCCTGGGCCGCTGATCGCAGTGACAAGGCAGAGCCGAGTACTAGAGCCAGAGCCAGTCCACCGTGCTCCCCTCCCCACAGCGCCGGTGGCTCGTCTCCACTCCGGGACTCCACAGCCACCTGGCGGAGACGTCCTTGCTGCTGGACTGCAATGTGGAAGGGCCTCACACGACTCTCTTTCAAATCAGCGCACAGGACGTCACGCCGGTCTGTTGTGTTGAGGTCATCTGGATGCATAGTCAGCTGTGCATTGTGACTTAACGGCTTCCTCTCATGACCCTAGTCTTTTTCTTCTTTCTTCTTCCTATTTCCCCTATGAAATATCTTATACATCTGACTCTGATACTGATACTCAAAAACCTAAAGTACCATCATGGCCCCGTGTGGGGTGGGGGGAGCCTGGGGTTAAACAGTAAGAGGGGTTCTGGCGAGAGTGCATTCACCGGGCCCACGGATCTGCCCTGCGCTGGTTTCTGAGTGTGTGACTGGATTTAAAAATCGGAAGCTGCAGTTAGCCCTAATGAGTCCTTTGCCTGCAGGGTGAGGGCTACAGAGGTTAAGCCTGCCACAGAAGAATTGAAATTATCCCCTCCAGTGGATGTGATGATTAATTTAGAACAGTCTCCTGTCTCAGGGATGATGACAGATATTAATGCAATCACTTAAGTTCCTGTTGATCGGGCTCCTATCTCTGTAGCTCACCAGTCTGGCCTTGTAGGAACCAAATGGGTCAGGAGGGATTACAGTATGTGACAGCAAGCTCAGCCGCGTGGTAGCCTGGGTCACTTCTGCAGCACCAAGCAGAGTTTCATTGCAAGAGCAGACTGCGAAGTCCTCAGGTACCTGTCCACTGGTTTAGTGAATGTGTTCTTTCCTTTCCAACCAGAAACAGTTTGCAAGCACAAAGAAGAGACAAGAATGGTCACTTGCATGTGGGCTATGGTAACTCTTTGACCCTTTATGACACTCTGAAGAGCTGTGGCGTGTCAGACATCCCACGGGTATCACACTGATCTGCCGTGTTGAGTACATCAGTAAGATGTGGCGAACACACTGGAAGCTTTGGTAAGACGTACACTCTCCAGGGTGTGGGAGACAAATCATTAAAAAGTTAATTGACCTAGTTATTGAGTAAGATTTTTAGGCGTCCACAGTCAGAAATGTGTCCAGATATGTCCATCAAAATAAAAAATACATTGGCGAATTTTTATAACCTACTGCAAAAAAGGAAGCTGTTAGTGACTCGGAGCTTCTTCGAATTCTGTGTGCAACAATTACACATCTAAGACTACTGCGCTGGTCACACAGCAAGTGACAAAAAGGGCAGCCGACTTTTGAGGAGCCCTAACTAGGAAAAGGCAACAGAAGTGACTGTCTCTTCTGAGGGCAAGTGTGCACTACTTTCTTGAGGCCGTAGCCTGGTGCCTGGTCCCAGAGCAGCAACCTCATAAAGGGGAAACAAAACTGGTAGTTTGGGAAGACACAGGGAGAGATACTATTCGTATTTTATTGGTAATCTTAAAAAATGGGCAAAATAATATTTGCTGAAAAGAAAGGGGCACGTGAAATGAACAGGCTCAGGAAAACTTCCAGCCATATTTTGTTAAAAGAATCACAGAGCATTGTGACCATTTTCTAAAAAGGCAGTTTATGAGCCACACAGGAAAAGTAAGAGGGGAGGTAAGTGACTGACCATCTGCCCGTGGGCACCAGGGTAAAAACGGTGCTGTTCGTATAACTATTTGGCCACCACGGCTCATATGGGCTGAAAAGACACAACCACTAATATTTTTTATTTCAAAGAAGGATGTAAGGTTTATAGGGCAAGGCAAATGTAGCCAGATAACACCACCCAAAGTAGACGAGAAGGAAAAAACAGCCAAGAATGAGACTAATATAAATAACAAATACCAATGTGTCCTGTTTTGGGAGCCAGAGCACAAATTTATCTCCAGTTTTTATCACCAGAAATAAATAGCCAAGTTACAGTGTCGATAAGATAGAAGCAAATGGACTGTTTAGAACAAGCACAAGGACTGCGATATGACCAGAATGAAATAACCAAAAGCCTACAGAAGAGCTGATTATGCAAGTCGTCAGCAACATTCTAACAGTCGACACAATGATGAGCTTTACAGAACTCTTTTTTGTTGCATTTTCTTCTTGTTTTATTGAGATTTTATCTAGCAAAATTTTAATTTTTTTCATGTTTGATGTTCTTACGAAAGGTATTTTCAGTTTTAAATCCCTGTCCTTCTCCCAAAGAATGCCACCTAATGTTTATTTAGAAGAAAGAAAAACAAAAACAAAAACAAAAACAACTTTTTAAACACTCATGAAACATCTGTAACAGTCCTCCTGACCAGCTGGCTTTGCAGGCTGCCTGGGGTCGCCACTAACATGTTTTTTAAAATGTCCTGCAGTGCAGGTCAATGGTTTCAAAATCAAAAGAAATTTTAGGGATAAGGCAGGAAGTTATTATCCAGACTGACTTAATTCAGGTGGACATTTCAAAGATCTCAGAAGCAATTAAAAGCAAACTGCTACCATTCCATTATGATGTCTTTGCCTCAGACAAACCCTCAGGTGATATATTAGCCAGGCAGGGTTCAGTGCTGATAGCATTTACTTGTACTTCAGCTATTCTGAGGTTCTAGGGAAAAAAAAGTGGTCTTAATGGGGCCTTGAGCTGGTGTAGGAGCGACATCTTTTGGGGAAACTTAAGAATCATACTGTAGAGTTTGGCCAAGATTTTTTTTTGGGAAAACTAAAGTTGAATCTGTGCCTTCACACAGACAGATGGACTATTTAGTGTCCAAATTTCTGCTCAATATAACACAGTTTTAATTAATTTGTCTGGAAAATGTTTAAAGACGCATAACTGAAGATAGTGGCCTTTAGGAAAATTTGCCCCCTCCCCTTAATTCCCAAAAGCAACCATAGAAAGTCTAGTGTTGGAGCTCTTGTTTCCTGATGTTCTTCAAAAAATAAATTATCTGTGTAATGTACAGTCAAGTATCTGAATGAAGTGACCTCCTGTATAGAATTATGAGCCAACAGAAATGTGGAAAGCACCTTGGTATTTCTAAACTATTAGAACCCCCTACATACTTAGTATTTATATGTTCTGTCAAATATTCGTGTTTTAAAACTTCCCAGGTTGTATTTTTTTCTATTTATGTTTTTTTTGGCACACTGTACGTAATTCTAGAGTTTTCACGTAATAGAACGTAGCAATCCATGCTTTACCTTTAGATTTATACTTAATGGGTTATTTCTTGTGTAGAGATGAGCTATACACTTACATTTCCTACTATTTGTTTTGCATTTCTCCAAACTCATTCATCATTTTACATTTCTTTTGGCACAGAAAATAAGAACAGGAATTTAAGGTTTCACATTCCCCAATTAAGCAATTATCCTGATACAATTTAAAGAATATTTTTACTTTTCCTCAGTGATATAAAATGAAACTATTACTTTATTCTAACATCTTTTTAAATAAAATCTGTTCCCATGCTTCCTGTTTGATTAACCTATATATTCCTGCATCCATTCCATGCTGATATAACTGTGACTTAATAATGTGTCTAAATATCCAATTGCATAAATCCTACCCCTCCCATTGCTTTCTTTAATACTTGCCCTTAATATTTTTGTCTATGTATTAGCTCTTTATAATTTCACTTTTAAATTTTACAATTTCTCGGAAAAGTTTCCTGCTCCATTTGTTTGTTTGTTTGTCTATTTGTCTGAGACAGAGTCTCCTTATGTAGTCCAGGCTAGCCTTGTGCTACGGAGCCCAGGCTAGCCTCAACCTTGTGGTGATCCTTCTGTCTCAGCCTCTCAAATGCTGGGATTACAGACATGTATCACTATGCTAGGTTCCTGGTTACTTCTTTTGTGTATGGATGTGTTTTGGAAGTGCCAGACCTTTCACACTTCAACTAAACGTTTTTCCATAACTTTTTTCTCTCCAAAGAGACCCCCAAAGCCTCATGCAGTCATAGGAGGTGGGCCTTTCTAGGGCGGCTGAGTCTAGCGTTTGTGATTGGCTCATCATCTAGCTCTGGGATTGGTGGTGTGAGTGCACATCCGTGGTGGGCAGAGTAGCCAGCATAAAGTATAAGGGAAGGAAGGAGGCATGCTTTTTGCCTTTTGCCCTTCCGTCTTTTGCTCACAGCAGCCTCTTAGCCACACCACCCGGCCTCAGAGCCAGCTCAGCATGGACTGAGACCTCCACAGACTGTAAGCTAAATAAACCTTCCCTTCCCTGATTTTGAGGGTCAGGTATTTTGTCCCAGCAATGAGAGAAAGTAACCAAGACACAACCTCTGAAAATTATGAGATACCATGAAACAAACAAATGTTTGGATTTGGGGAGTTCCTAAAGGTAATGAGAAAAGTCACTAAAAACCTTCAACAATATAACCTCTGAAAACTTTCCCACTTATGGGAAAGACAGTGGTTCAGTTTCAGAAGTCCCAAGTAGACTTGAGCAGAAAAGACTCTCAATGCAGAATATTATAGAAATGAAGAAAAATACTTTCCAAGACAAACAAAGACTGAGTGATCTTATTACTACCAGAAAGGCCTTACAAAAGATGTTTAAGGCAAATCTACATTCAGAAGTCAAAGAAAGATAACTGCCATCATAAAAACATGGAAAAATATAAAATCCATTAGAAAAGACATACAAGAGAAAAATCAAACTTTTAACATAAACCACCAACTGCACAGATGAACAAGAAAATATAACAAAGGATATTTAAAACAACTAGAAGAAAATCTCAAAATAACCTTGAATGTAAATATATTCTTCAATTAAAATACACAGTCTGGGTGTATGGACTAGAAAAATAAGACCCAGTGATAAAAACTATCTATAGAATGTGTATGTCTTTACCAGTAAAGACATACAAAGACATACATGTTCTGTTATAATAAAAATATATTAAAAAGAAGGGCTTGTTACTTAAACACATTAATTATGTTTTATATATGGCCAAAGACAATTGTGCTTCACTCAAGAGAACAAGGGAATTTTGAAACTGCTGAAAGATAGTATAGAAGAAACCCTTGAAGCCATAAGCATAGGCAAGGACTTCCTGAACAGAAATAATGTCAAGAATCAACAAATGGATTATATCAAATTAAAAAGCTTCTGTACAGCACAGCAAACAATCAACAAAGTGAACAGGTAACACACAGAATGCAATAAAATTTTTGCCAGCTAAATTTTTTAAAACAATTTAGGGTAGAAATACAATATACCAAAACCTATGGAATTACAGCAAAGGCAGTACTAAAACAGAAGTTCATAGCAATAAGCATTCTTACAAAAGAAACAAATATCAAATTAACACACTAATGGTAAAAGTCTAATATCGAAACTAAAAAACACAAAAAACTCACCATTCAAAAATAAATGACCAAATCAAAAAAATAGACAAATGAACTGAATGGACATTTCTCAAAACAAGAAGTACGAACAGCCAATTTAGCCATGAGGGAAATACAAATCAAAACAATCCTGAGATTCCATCTTAGACCAGTCAAATGGCTATTATCAAGAAGACAGGAAACAGCAAATGCTCACAGGAATATGGCAACTAAGGAACACTTCTGTGTTATTGGTGTGAATGTCTTCTACCACAGCTACTATAGAAATCAATATGTAGAATCCTCAAAAAACCAGAAACAAAAGTTTCACTTGACCCAGCTATATCTCTCCCAGGAATATTCCTAAAAGAATGAAGGACATTATACTATAGGGATACTTGTTTACCCATACTTACAACAGCTCAACTCATAATAGCTAAATTCTGGAAATAACTTAAATGCCTATCAACAGACAAATAGATAAATAAAATGTGGTAATATGCACAACAGAATATTATTCAGTCAGAATAGAATGAGAGCATGTCATTTGCAGGAAAATGGATGGAACTAGAGAACACAATGTTAAGTGAAACAAGATGGACATAGACAGTTAAATGTCACATGATTTCTTTTATATGAGACATCCAAAATATCAATTAATTTAAAGATTAAAGTAAAGGCAAGACAGTAGAAAATAAGGAGACACATGCTTGGAAGAAATGGATCTGATCAGGAAAGAGAAGAGGAAGGGGGAGGAAAGAGGTAAAAGAATCAAAAATGATAAAGAATATACATATATATGTACACATATATAAGAATATACATATACATATATGCAACTTCCCAAAGCAAATATAACTATTATGTATCACAAAGACACATACAAAGAGGGCAATAAAAGTCAGGCAACAAGGTAGACATGCTTTCTACAGCAATCAGTGGGTTATTAGGAAACTATAAAGGGAAATCAGAAAATTTCTTACAATAAATGAGGGTAGAAACACAAAATGCCAATACCTTTGGAATACTGCAAGGCAATACTAAGAAGAGTGCTCACAGCAGTAAGTGCTGTCATAAAGAAAACGAGTATTTCAAATAACCAAATGATGATGTCAAGAACAATACAACTCCCAAATAAGTAGAAAAAGGAAACAACAAAGATCTGAACAGAAACAGAGGCAATAGAGACATGCATGTGATATATTTATATGCAAAATGAAATGAAGATTTGTGTTTTGGAGACAAGCAAGGATTGATAAAATTTCAGCCGGACTAACGAAAAAACAGACCTAAATAAATAAAATCAAAGATGAAAAAGGAGGTATTACAACTGATATCACAGTTCTACAAAGTGTCACTAGGTCTCTTATGAACAACTATATGCTCATGAATTGAAAAACCTGGAAGAAATGGGTAAATTCCTTGACACAAGGGTACCACAACTGAACCACTAAGAAATAGAAAACCTCAACAGAGTCGGGCGTGGTGGCGCACACCTTTAATCCCAGCACTCGGGAGGCTGAGGTAGGAGGAGCGTTGTGAGTTCAAGTCTGGCTTGGGCTACAACGCGAGCGCAAGGCCGGCCTGAACTACATAGTGCAACCCTGCCTCAAAGAACTTGGACTGGGAGTTTGGCTCAGCAGCTTAAGCGCCTGTCTGACAGGCACGAGGTTGTGAGTTCAATCCCCGGTGCCACAAAAAGAAAAAAAAAAAAAAACCTCAACAGACCAATAACACACAAGAATGAACAAAGTTGAATGAACTCAACAAAACTGAATCAGTTATCAAAAAGTCTCCCAACAACAATAAAAAGCCCAGGACTAGACGGCTTCACTGTGAAATTCTACATTTAAAGAATGCAAGTTCATGGAAGGCCACTTCCTGTGGGCAGCCAGAGCAGGCAGAGAAAACCAGCAGATCTGCCTCTGCCTGCCAGCCCCCACCATCAGAAGACTTGCTTCCTGCAGGCAACCAGCAGGAGCAGGGACATGCTGCCAGGTAAGCCCCAGGCACCTGCAGGCCACCAGTGGAGGCTCTTGCTTCCTTCGGGCAGCCATCACCCACCAGGAGAATCAGACAAACACACTGCTGTGTGCCTGCCACCATCACGGGAGTCCCAACGTAGACACGCAGGCTGAGAGAAGCAGCCCCACCACCACGCACCCCTGGCCATTGGGGAAGCCCCAGTGTCACTGCACAGGTCTGGAGAAGCCCACTCCATGCTCAGCCACCTGCCTGTAAACCCAGGGTCAGAGAAATCCAGGTGCCTGCCCCATTCCCCTACACCATGGAGGGGCAGCCAACATGGGAAGCACCTGGGACCCCCTAACCAGCTTGTTGGGAGGAACCCAGGAGAATGTAAAGATGAAGGAGCAAAAGGCAATCTCAGACATCCAACCCACACAGAACAAGTCTGGGAGATACAGTCATGGAAGAAAATGGAAGTCACATACCAGAAACCTCCTTGAGGATAACAACTGAAGTAAAGAAACAACTTCATGAGACTGTAAAAGTAATAAAATCAGAAATAATGTCTCAGGTAAAAGAAGAAATCACAAACATAATGAAAGAATTGCTCAGTATATCTAAAGAAGACATAGATAAAAAAGAGGAACACAGGAAAATGACAGAAATCTTGAATGAACAATACAGAAAGGAATTACAATGCATGAAACAGATTCAAAGAGGTATCATCAAAACTGGCAAAAATGATTGAAAGAGACTGAAGATAGACTTTCAAACTTTGAAGACAGGATTGCAGCTAGCTATTGTGAAAGGAAAAAATCTCTTAAAAATAACAAGGAACCGGCAAATAACAATTCAACAGTTGCAAGACAATGCAAAGAAACATAATTTAAGAGGAGTAGGTATCAGTGAAGGAGCAGGGGTCAACACAAATGAAACAAAAAGACTATTTACAGAAGTAATAGCAGAAAACTTCCCAACCATGGGGAAAAGATCTGGTATACAGATAAGTGAGGCATACAGAACTCCAACAAGCCATAACCAAAGTAAATCTATACCCAGACATATAATAATCAAGATCCCAGAAATTTGGCACAAGAACAATATTAAAAGCTGTCAGAGAAAAGAAGCAGATCACCTATAAAGGAAAACCCATCAGAATCACAGCAGACTTGTCAACACAAACCATTAAGTCAAGAAGAGTTTGGAGTGAAGTGTTTCAGATCCTGAAAGAAAACAACTTCCAACCAAGATTGATGCACCCTGCAAAACTATATTTCAAAACTGATGGAAAAATAAGATGCTTCTATGATAAAGGAATTCATGACCACCAAACCAACCCTACAGAGAGTGCTAAAGGATATTCCAGAGAGAGATAAAGATGACCATGGTTCCAGGCACAGCAGCAGAGGAGGACTGCCAAAGAGAATAGGCAACTGAATGAAGGGGAAAAGTGGAGGGCCAACAGCAGGAGGTTAGCATGGCAGAGACAAACTGCCATGCTGGTTGTAACTATTAACGTAGATGGCCTCAATTGAGCAATAAAAAGGAACACAGGGAGAGTAGATCAAGAAACAAGATCCAGCAGCTGGGCGTGGTGGTGCATGCCTTTAATCCCAGCACTCGGGAGGCTGAGGTAGGAGGAGTGTTGTGAGTTCGAGGCCGGCTTGGGCTGCAACGCGAGCACAAGGCCGACCTGAGCTACATAGTGCGACCCTGCCTCAAAAAACCAGGGCCGGGAGTTTGGCTCAGTGGCTTAAGCTTCTGTCTGGCAGGCATGAGGCTGTGAGTTCGATCCCCGGTGCTGTGGAAAAAAAAAGAAAGAAAAAAAAAAGAAACAAAATCCATCAATATACTGTATGCAAGAAACACATTTAACTCGAAAGGAAATTCATAGATTGAAAATCAAAAAAGAGAAAACAACTGTTCCATGTGACAGGAGACCAGAAAAAAAGCAAGAGTTGCCATGACCCATGTGGCTCCTGAGGAACAGTTCATGGCCCTGCAAGACAGCAAAAGTAGCAACCAAGAAGGGAAGCATAAGCCTCCTTTTTTTCCCTACATTGTAAGCAGGCAGCACCCATACCTTCTCTCTGCCCTACTCCTGCACAAGGCAAGAATGCTTACAAAATGAGAACCCTGGCCAAGTCACTCAGCCAAGCTTCCAAACTTTGAGTTGATACAATGCATCAACCATTCCCATCCACCACTGTCAGCGTGGCAACCAGACACGTGCTTATTTTTAACATTTTACAACTTGAACATTTTAACACAGATTTAACAATCCTTAAGATCCAATATTAAGTCTATCAACATTATTTTACATTAGAACAGAACATTTTGCCCTTGCAGCTGAAACAAGCAACATTGTTTCTTTACCTCCCTTGTCTGATCAAGCTCCAGGCTTGGTGGAGCTCTTGGTTTTCTGCTGTGTGGGGGCAGTGAGAAGTAATGAGAGGATCAGAAAGCAGCAGTTTCTCCCCTTAAACAACCCTTTTAAAATCTGTAGAGGTCCAGATAAATTTGTGTTGGTTGGTTTTTTAACCTAATCTTGCTCTAAGCTGTCTTCCCATTTCCTCCCAAGTAAGTAAATTTGCAATTCCTTGTTCTGGAAACAAACTTAAGAAATTTAGCAAGCTGTGTAGTGTGGGTGTATTGGAAAGTAAAATTGATGCAATAAAACAGAAAGACGAAAATAAATGTAGAGTTACCTTAATTGCAAATTTGAAGCAAGTAGCACTAAAGTAAACAATTTTGAAAAACAATGGAGCTTAAGAATTTGCACTACCAGATATCAAGACTCATTACAAAGTCATAGTGAGACAGTGATATGCTGGAGTCACCTATTACCAGCTCGTGAAAGCCAATTATTGACTTTTTAGAAGTTTTACAGGTTAGTTGTTGTCCCAAGAAGTTTATGATTATTAAGACCCTGTCTAATTCAAATCCACCACAAAAAGGTGAATGCTAGAATCAAGCACACAACCAACAGTGCCATATACCTTTGTGATTCTTTAGAATGTATTTGCCCCGTATCTAACACCTGCTAAAAGCGATACATTTCTTTTCCTTTGGTTTCTTGTAAACCAATTTTCCCTTTGAATTCTCTTAAGCCTGTTTGTCTCAAGCTTCTCTCAAGCCAGAGTCTTTAGCTTTTTTTTTTTTTTTTTCTGGGGAAGGGGTCTCTCACAGGTCTGTTTATAACTGACTATAGAGAATAAAGGAGTTTCAATGCCCCACGCTTTACATCTGGTGAAGCCAATATCAATACACTCCAGCGATGACTACTGGCCTATACCAATGCACTTCTCCCACTAGTTGCGTGCACAAGAGAAGTGTCCCCTCACCCTCAATCTCTTACCTCATTCATGTTCTGGCGCCATATGCCGCAACCTATGCAGCTCCTGAAGTTCTTGGGGTGAAGGACTGCAAGAGGATGAGAAAAATAAAGAAAGAGACAAAGCTGGGGTCAGGTCGAGCCCTTATCCTCCTGCTGGAGGAAAAGGTACTGCTCAACCATTGTAACACTTTATATACTCCCAAGAAGGATGTTAATTTCAACCCATTTCCTAGCAACTTGTTTGCCTGGCTTGCCTGGGCCCTTTGCCTTCTTGGTGCTGCAACACCTTGTTTACCTGGCTTGTTCTGAGATGTCTGTTTTCAGGGCTGGTCTTGCTTTAGCCCCACACATGTGATCAATCTCCAGTTTCAATGGCTCCCTACAAAGAGTAACTTGCCCATCAAATGCAGAATTAATAAGAAAGATATGGTATTTTCATACATTGGAAAGCTACCCATCTATAAGGTAGAATAATCCTGAAGCTCTTGTAGGTAAAGAGGCAACTGGAGGTCATGTTCATGGGCAAAATAATTTGAACTCATATGGGTGAACCCTAGCATAAAAAACAGAAGGAGTTAGTGGGATCCAGGAAGTATAATAGATATTATAAAAGTGATAAGGCAGGAAACATCTAGGAGGGGAAGGGGGTAACCACTGCTGATTTCTTATTGTCTTGTTTTGAACTCTTGTATTGTTTTCACAATTTTGTTAGGTTTGGTTTTGTTCTGTCTTGTTTTGCTAGATTTTACTGTGTCTGATGATATGGGCAGCTATTTTGAACATAATGGGATGTATTATGGTAATCATGGTTGGTTTCCTATTATCATGTTTTAAAGTCCTATAATGCTTTCATTCATTTGTTTAATTGGTTATATTCTGAGTTTTTTTTAATTTTATTATGTGTGATGGTATGAACAGCTATTTTGAAGAAAACGAGACATTATGGTAGGCATTGCTGAGTCCTATCATCTTGTTTTGAAGTCCTATAATGCTTTCATTCTTTTGTTTTGATGGGCTTTACTCTGTTGTGTTTTATTTGATTTTATTATGTGTGATAGTATGGATAACTGTTTTGAAGAAAATGAGACATTATAGTAACCACTGTTCATTTCTGTAATCTGGTTTTGAAGTCCTGTAATGTTTTCATTCTTTTGATTGGTTTTATACTATTTTGTTATGTTTGATATTATTCTGTGTGAAGGTATGGACAACTATTTTGAAGAAAACAAGAATTATTATGTTAGCCACTGTTGATTTCCTGTTGTTTTGAAGTTCTGTGTTGCTTGCATTGTTCTGTTCTGATTTGCTTTGTTCTATTTTGTTTTGTTTTATTCTCTTTAAAAAAAAAAACTAAAAAAAAAAAAAAATGCAAGTTCTTCTTAAATAGTTCCAAAAACTGAAAGGGAGAGAACTTTTTCAAACTCATTCTACAAGACCAGCATTACT
>RJWM01006318.1:0-84942 GCA_004363535.1 Dasyprocta punctata | reverse complement strand
CTGACGTGACTGTTGACTTGCAAGTCAGGGTGGCAAATCCATTCATGGAGGTGCAGTCGGTAATCAATCTCACTGACTTTCTTCTGAGTATCCTTGGCAGTAACCATCTCTACCATGTCAGGCACGGTGTGGATTTTCATCTTGTTCTTTTCATAAACTGATCTGTACAGGCGCTGTGAAGTGAAAGTTAAATGCCAGCTCTAAGGAAAGTTGTGCAAAGCCATTAAGGAATATATGCCTTCTTACCATTCCAGAGAGGTCAGGATAAGCAGCTTACAACTACCTTTGGGGGCAGGGTGGGCTGGAATTCTTTGATACTTTCCACAGATTAATACCAGGAAGAGAGAGAGAGAGAGAGAGAGAGAGAGAGAGAGAGAGAGAGAGAGAGAGAGAGAGAGAGAGAGAGAGAGAGAGAGAGAGAGAGAGAGAGAGAGAGAGAGAGAGAGAGAGAGAGAGAGAGAGAGAGAGAGAGGTTCAGCTGCTCTATGTGTACACAATCAGGGGCACTGGCATGATTTAATGGAAGCTCTAAGTGGTAACACGCGCTGTCTTCCTTGACTGCAGACCTGGACTCGGATCTTTGGGTCACTTACATCAATGTTAAACTTGCCGACTCGGAGGCACCGCGCTGTGTTTGGATCATCGTCGACACTTCTTGGTAAAGTATAAAGAGCTTTGAACTTTTCATATTCTTCTCGGTACTTGACCTATAAAGAAAAAGTAGAAAAGTTGAAACATAGTAATGGAGAATAATGGATTCATTTTGTTAAAAGAGCATGAGACTTAATGGGAAGGACCTAACTCCAAGGTCCAGCTGATCTGGGGACACCACTTCCCTGAGCGAAAGTCCTCATCTGTATAGAGACATACAGTACTAGCACCTGCCACCAGGTCATGGTGAGGGGCTTCGGTCAGGCTCTATCTGAAAGTACTCACACTGTACAGCACTATACAATTTTAGTTTTTAGTTTTAAAACACTTACACCTATAGTAGTACTTTTGTTACTACAACCAATTCATTTCTGGGTTTTATTTATTTATTTTTTTGATCTTTTTGAGACAGGGCTTCACTATGCAGTTGAGGCTGGCCTTGGACTCACTTTGTAGCTCAGCTGGGCCTTGAACTCCCAGTAATCTTCCTGCCTCAGCCTCCCAGATGCGGGGATTATAGGCATGTACTACCACGCCTGGCCAGTCAATTTATTTTTAAGATTATGTGATTTTTCTTTTATTTATCTTTTATATTTTATAGAGCTGTGGATCAAACACAGGGCCTTGTACATGCTAGACAAATGGTGTGCCACTAAGATACATTTCCAATTAAAAATTATAGTTTTAAAATAATCTGTTTTCTGACAATGGCTTTGTTCTTTTACTATAAATGCATGGATTTTTGATAAGGCAGGGACAAAGATGTAGTCTCCTAGTACTTGGTAATAAAACTCTCAGAACCAAGAGCAAGATCTTAATGAAAAAAGGCAGAAGGGGGAATTTGTATTAGAATTTCAGCAAAGCCCTACGATGACTGGAGACTAACCAAAATTTCCACCATAAGTTTCTGGAACAGAAAATTCCAGTTTCTTATATCTAAACTATTCCTCAAGTAACAAGCCACAAAAGAACTCTTTTTTTGAAAAAAATTTTTAAAGGATTGCTTTCTGTACATCCGATCTTGTTCTATAACAATTTGTCAAGAATCCTGCCTTTATAACTTTTTCTTTTTAATGATGAAAGTTCCTTCTCTGGGTTTTGTAACCTCACCTAAACAATTCCTCTTCCCAGATGAAGAGTCTATCCCACTGGCCTGATCTTTTTATTTATGGATGGTATAATAACTAATTATCATATCTACTGGTTTATTTTTGCAGTAAAACCCAGGCAACTCAATTTAAAAGAGCCTATTTTGTATGCTACACTGTTTTCTTCCTCTCCTTACTTCTGGCTAAAACATAATTCATCCATGTCATCCACAGACAGGCAATCTGCAAGGTCACATCTGTCACCCTCTTGCCAGTGTCTGTGCCTGTCCCTAGACCACAGGGCCCTGAGAGACACAGCATAGACTGTGATGACCAAGCGTCTGGAATTGCTAGCCAAATCCCCCCATGGAGGTGCTAGGGATGCTTCTGGACATTTGCATAAGCCTGAGAGGTTCTTGGAGTGGGAGCTGGGGAGGGGAAAGGGGAGGCTGTGGGTTTGAACTTGACTCACATGGCTGGCCAGGTGCTTCTGGCCCTTGGCATGCGTCAGGGACAAGGTGCTGGTCGGCAGAATGTAGCTGGTGGCTTTCACTCTATCCCAGGCCTCCTTGTACAGATTCTGCAAGGGTTAAAAATCATGTGGATATAGAACAGTGCATTCTGGTTAGCTCCCGAGTAGCAGGTTCTCCTCTATTTCAGTCCTTCTCAGACAATCTTTGCCACCATCCAGGACTCTTCAACTGGAACTTTATTTAATGATACATATGAGAAATTTATGAGATAAAATAAGAACCTAAGAATCCATGAAAAAACTAGAAAAACCTTTGGGAACAAGGTACATATTTCCATTTATTCTTTTATTGCTTCGGAAGGGCAACAAGTGGCTCAGATATAGGGGGAAAAACTCACACTGCTATAAAGACTCTTGAGATTCTTGGTTCTGTCGTAATCCACTGTTTCCAGTACTGTGGTGTATTTGTCCTTAATCTGATGATAATTTTCTTTATATTTCACCTACAGACAGAAAAACAAATGGCTTATTCACCTCTGTTATTAAAATATATGTAAAGACAAGAAATGGCTTGTCTCTGAAAGAGGACAAGGAAGACCTACCTCGCTGGCATTAATGCCACTTTGAAGAGCAGTCACATAAACTGGTGTATCAGTGACCAGGTTATAGTTTTGTAGATTTTCTTTGCCTGCTGCTGTGTACTGGATCTGTGAAGAAAAAGGCCACCAAAAGTGATAAAATACTGCCATTACCTTTAAATTTTTGTGCCAATTTAGATGTGCCTTTACTTATTTATGGGTTTCTGCTTTCATCCTAAGAAACAGCCTCCCATCCTGTGATCCCAAAGATTTTGCATGGTGCCAAAATGAATAGTTTCTCTGGACCAAGAGTGGAGTTTGGCTCTCTGCCAGGTAACTCTTCATCTTGTTGCTTTCTGCACAGCGTTTCTCCACCCCTGGCAGCAGCCCCTTGATTTGAATAATCTACTAGACCCATTGATCTAAGCTCATGTGCATGCTGGGATGTTTCAGGATTTATTTTTTTCCTTCAAAATATATCTATCTGCAGCCCTAAAATGCTTTTGCCTCCTACTTCCACCAAGTTAATTTGGTCAAGGTACAAATTCTTGAGACTATGCAACACTTCCCAGGTAACCTGCTGTTATAAATGTACCCAGCCTTTAACCATAGGAGAGACTCATGCTGAGCCTTTAATTGGGTCCAGCGCTGGGCCTTTAATTGGGTCCAGAGGGCCATGGGGTTCCTTTAAATCACACACCATTATAGAAGCTACTTGGTTACAGTATCTCAACCAAGCATGGATACAGCTTGTCCAGCAGTCCACTGACACCACCATGGGTTTTGAAGACCTGGGAGAGCCAGTCTTTCTAGGAAAATTGACTAACCTGACTCTGGAGGTCATATGATTTCTTGGCATGGAGGATCTGGGGCGTATCCCAAACGTAGCAACCGATGCCTCTCAACCAATTCAAATCATCTTTGTACACATTCTGCAAGAGACAAGGAACAATGAATAGTGACAGCCATTCTAAATTTACAGAATTTTGAACCTTCTAATAAATTCCTGTTGGTCCTTGGCTGGGCTTAATGCTAAGAGAGCATGTGTGGGCCTCTCACTATCTGGAAGGTTTGTACTTTCCTGGCCTAAAAAGCTTGGAGGGGAGCAACACCTAAATCCTACTTAGTGTTGAACAGATTAAAAATTTAACATAGGTGTCCAAAGGCTCAAAGGGAATTCTTAAACCAAAAATTGGTCACTTGGGCCACTTTACTGTGAAAGTTGCTGGGGGTATAAACAGAGGAAAAAGTGGAATATAGCAGCGTAAGGCAGGGCCAGGTGAAACCTGTAACTAAGTCAAGCACAGAAAGGCAGCATACATCACTTAAGATCTCCTGGGCATTTCGGGCGTGCACAAACTTGGGTTCTGCTGGGAGAGACGTCCACTGGTGGAAGTAGTGTCGATACTCCAGGTCGCTGAGAATGTACTGGCACCTTTTAGCCAGCACGTGATTCAGCATATCGTTGGGGATATGAACATTTGCTTTTGTGTCCTCATAGTGTTTTCTGTAGTTCAACTAAAGAATGATATTTTTTAAAGGACAAAAATTAGATAAGAATTAAGACTGAAACAATTCAGATCAATCTCTTTTGAGACTTAATTCCAATATAGATCAATACTTCTAAAATACATTAATATTAAAAAAGTTTTTATTATATCTTTCTTTTTAAGTTTCTCATCTTTCTATAACCCAAGGCCAACAGTGACCTCGTTGGGTTCTCCTTTTTCCATTACAGAGCCCTCACTATGTCTTTGGTGGTAGAGGGGGAAGCAGAAGACAGGAAACCCGCAGCCATCAAAATGAGGTGCAAATCTCAAGAATAAATTATTTTAAGCTGATCATGGTGGGCCATGGTAATCCTAGCACTCAGGAGACTGAGGTAGAAGAATGGCCACAAGTTCAAGGCTAGCCTGGGCTACATAGTGAGTTCAACGCCATCTCGAGATAAGATCTCAAAAAAGAAAAGAATAACTTTTCCTCCCCCAACTAGTTGTGAGCTACAGGACCAGCTGTAAATATGTAAACACAGAGTACAGTGAAGCTGTACAAACCCATGTTGAAGTGAGCACTGGCTTACCGCACTCCTCATCTGCTGGAAATCCAGACAATGAACCACACCAGGGAACTCACTGATTACTTTTCCAGCCAGGTAGTGGCCCTTCTGCTTCTCATACGTCTCTTTGTATTTCAGCTGTGAGGCAGATTCAACATTGAGAATCACTGGAGTTTTCTCATCAGTCCTTTTCATCCCCAAAAAGACCCCCAAACCTAGGGAAGGAAAAGGTCATACTGACCTCACTGTTCACATAGTCGGCATGCTTGGCTCCAACAATGGGAATGTAACGCTCATCCAGGGTATAACCATAGGCCTTGGTTCCCTCCCAGGCCCCCTTGTATAGTATCTAGAACAAAGAAGAATGTGTCAATGAAGTTTGCAATCAATTAGTACTTTCAGATATTACTAAAACCATTGTTAAAATTAAAGTAGAATATTTATGCTCAAAGCAGGACTTAAAATCATTATTTGTAGCCATTAGTGTGCCTAGCTAGAACAGGGCAGTCATTTGGTTTACTGAAAATTGAATCTACAGATTCTCAGGCATTTTATAACAGAGTGAACTGTATTTACACTTCTAGTACAAGTGATGAGAAATTTGCATACAGGGAGAGAATCACCAAAATTGCTTCCCACCGGATATGCATTGCTCCTTTAAATTAGCCAAATTAAATTTTAGGAAACAAGTCTTCAATTTGTAGACTGGAGACACTTGTGTGTGATTGCTGAAGAAAAAGGAGTCCTTCTTCGGTAGTTTCTCCCAATTCTATGTGCTCCTAGAGCTTTTATAGCACTTGTTGCATTATTATCTATTTATTTGTGCCTGTTCCTATCGCTTGTTTGAGTTCCTGAAGAGTTCATCTCATTTAGCTTTAGCCCCTTAGTGCCCCCAGCAGTTCCTGGCACATCACAGGAGCTCAAAAAATATCCAACTGAACACATATTACTCACTTTGAATGATATGTGATAGTTCTAGCAGATAAGACAAAATGCAATTAAAACAACAGATTGCTCTATTGTTTGTTGTTCAGCTGTTCACAAAATCAGCCAAGAAGATGAATACAAACAAGAGCTAAAATTAGGAACTGAGATACATAAAATAGGACTCACAGTACTGTAGAGTTTTCCCATGTCCTTGGAGTGGGAAATATATGGTGTATCTGGAGAAAATGTATATTTACCCTTGGCTTTATTAAATGTTTCTTTATATTTTACCTAAGAAGAGAAAATAGTAAAACATTTTGATTAATATAAATGTGTACTTAAAAATTTTTTAGAAATAAGCCAATGAATCAACAGGGTGACTTAAATTTTGGCAAGCCTCTGTCTTCTATGATCTGCAAATACTCTTTTCAGAGAAATCTTGATGCTGGTAGTAGCAGTTTTTACTTAAAAGAAATTAATATCCAAAGATATCTGGTAATACTTGCTCAAATATTACTAAATCCAGCCACATTATATAAAGCCGCCAAGAGAAGTGGTCTACTGGGTAAAGTTATTTGTACTGTCTTCACATGTTAGCATCTATTTTAAGTCTTTTCTAAAAGACGTAGCTGGATGTACAGGAATGTGTGTCAGGGCTGCATTAAAGCTCTTCCTTCAAAGGCTTTTTCCTGTGGCACTGGCAGATAGATACGCTGTCATCTGCCTGAGGAACACGTTCCATTCCATCACCTAGCTCAGGCTTGCAGGACTGGCGTTTGGCATATGTGGGGGGGCAGGATGGAGTCTCTTCTCCCCCGCAGCGCACACCGGCTGGCTCGCAGAGGGGCTTGGGTTTCTGGTTCTCCCCTCGCTGGCGCGACTGCTGCTGACTCATGGTGGGTGGGGAGGACGTGGCTTCCTCATTCTCCTCCTCCGCTGGGGCAACTTCTGCTGACTTACAGGGGGACTTGGATTTCTTGTGTATTTAAATTTTTATATAATCTACCTAACAACATAATCATCAGTCTACATTTAGAGATTAAAACTAACCAACTGGTTGAATTTCAGTTTAATATTACAATAGAATATTTTGGAAAAGAATATAGATATCTAAAAGCAGGTATGCCCCCAACTAGTGTCTTTTAAGACTCCTCCTCCTCAGGTTATTTTTATAATCTATCCCATCCCAGTTTCTTACAAACAGTTATCTAGAGATGAGCTAATCCATTCAATGATAGACAATGAATTCTCAGTCTATTTATTTCTGCATACGCAAAACAAACTCACATCACTTTGATTGACTGAGTTAATCTTGGCCAAAACAATCTCTGGCGGATCCACCACACTTGTAAAATTGGGATAGTTGTCAAGAGCATCTTTCTTATATTTTATCTGCAAAAAAATAGAGACAGTTAAGATACGTCTGCCCCTGCAGGGTCCCAAGCCCTATACAGCCAGTAAGGAGGGTAGGCCTTAGGTTCCAAAGGGAACAGACTTCGCACACCTGATTCACCATCTGCTGGTTCCTAGTGACCCTCACGTGGTCCACAGAGTCCAGGGGGATCCAGCCAATGCCGCGGAGCCACTCCAGGTCAGCTTTGTAGATATTCTGAAAATAGAAGAGAAATGTGGTGAAGAGTAAATGGCTTAGCCTCAGGATTACAGATAGCAAATTCCAAATTTTTTAAAACTTTTTTTTAAGGTTTCTCTTTTGTGGCTGCTGTCTCATTCAATTGTGACTTTACTGAGCAACATTTTCTTGTGCCTGTGACTATGCGAGACACTGTTCTTGGTACTTCAAGGGATAAGTACGAGGGTAAGCACCATGAGAGCAAGGCCACACAAGCGCTATTGGAACTAAGGGAAGGGGCCATCACTTTCATTTGTAAGAAAAGGTTAACCAAAGAGGTTGCAGTTTTAGAAGGATGCAGTTCATCTAGTTATGCCTGTGTGGTATTGAGACTAAATGAAGAAAACTGTATAAGTAAATGCCAGTATATTTGTAGTAGGGGAGGGGGGTCTCAATTAGACTGACTACATCTGTCTTTCTCCATCTTTTCTCTTCCCTGCCTACTCCCAGCTCTTAGATTCTTCCAGTCCACCCCATATTAATTGAAGAGGAGCTGCTAATCTGACTGAAGTTTTACAACAGTCATTTTGCAGCAGCAATCAGTGAGGAGGGATGTTCAAGTTCAGCATCTGTTCTGCAGGCAGTCTTTGCCTCCCTGTCTCTGTTTTGGTAATGATAACAGGACCCAGGCAGGGTTAGCTCCTCTGTGTGCCTGAGCAGTGAATTGAGACATCGTGTTTCTACTCCTCCCTACAGAGGTCAGTGCTGGTAGAGATCTTATACCTTGAGGAATACGATGCTCAGCGAAGCAGGATGAGGCATGTTTAGCCTCTTGCCCATTCCTATGACCTAATGTTGTCAAAATCTCAATTCAATCTCAGTTCTCACCCAAGCCAATTATTAGTTTAAATCAGCTGAAAATTTTTCATGTGAATGTAAGGAGTCGCTGATGGCAGAAATGGCATAAAAGTAGATTCTAAAAATAATTGACTTTGAAAGTTATTCAGAAATGCAGTCTATAGAAGCTACCAATGAGTCACTGTTCCTTATCCTCCTTTACTGCATATCATCTCAATTGCCTTCTGGGTACAAGGTAAATCGTTATAGTGCCAAATTGCAAAAACTGGTAGTTTTGGAATGCTGCTTACCATTCCCCATCCATTGTACATTTCTAGATACTGAAGAAACAAAAACCACTTACATCACTCTGTAGGTCATAGGCCTTTCTTGCTTGGATTACATCATTTTGGTCAGGATGACATATCCACTGGTGCAGGTAATTGCGGTAATCAATATCACTGACAAGGCTCTGCCCCTGTTTGGCAGCCAAGACTGACACCATGTCTGCAGGTATATTGATTTTGGCCTTCGTTTTGTGATAGTCCTGTTTGTAGAGCCTCTCATTCTGTATCTGGCCTGCATGCTCAAACCAAACCAGTTTAGGATCATCTCGCATTGTTGGGACACCAACATAGTGACCTTTCTGCTTTACATGTTCAGCTTTATACTTCAGCTGGAGGGAAGAAGAACATAGATTCCATCAGCTTTGTCCAGCACACAGGGCAAAGGGTCAGGGCCATCTGCTCAGGAACATCAGAAACTCAGCCCCTCACCAGTTTCTTGTGTGACACTCCCAACCCAGGATTTTAAAAGCACTGAATTAATAAATAAATATGAAAAACAGCTATTTAAAAAAATTTTAAAAACATATACTCATTCTATATTTCTGGCAATATCTTTATTTGGGAGGCTAGAGATTTTAGAGAAGGCAGAGGATGTAAGAAAAAAGTAAGGAACTCAAACAATAGCTTTCGAAGAAAGAAGGAAGAGAAGGAGGAGGCCCAAAACCTATGGGAAAAGACCAAAAGAGAAGCTACTACAGCCCTGAGTAAGCTCTTCCCTGTCTGCCAGGCTGGACTAGAGCATCTACTCAGTGCTATCCATACCTTGGCACACTTAGCATTCCTTACAGGCAAGGCCCAGCTTTTCCAAAGCTCACACACACTGGGAAAATTACCTCACTCTGAACATCACTGGAGTGATGGGCGTGAACAAATGGGACAGCATCTGGAGGCAAAATATAACCTGTAGCTTTCTGTTTCTCCCAACCTTCCTTGTAGAGGTACTAAGAGAAAGAGAGCACAATGGAGGTTAAATGAGAAGTCATGTGCATAAATTTCCCCTGGCTCCATTAGGGTCTCCATCCCCACTGGAAGAATCAGGCATCCAAGTAAAAACCCTACCTGGTCCAGAATCCGGGCAGCCTCTTGGGCAGTGTGCAGCAGGGGAGTTTCTGTGAGGGTGTATTTTGACTTGGTGGCATTCCAATCTTTCCTGTATTTAATCTAAAAGTAGGGGGACAAGGGTTACTTGACATTAAGAACATCATGTTGTCCAAGCAATTGCTGGTATCAGATATTCTGATGATTAAAATTTGTATCTTGGACAACGATGGCATGCTGAAGTGCAAGGAGGTAGGAAATTTTAGAAATGACAGCTGCATGATAGCAAAATTTTTATTTATTTATTTTTTATTTTTTAAGACAGGGTCTCGCCATATAGTTCAGGCTGGCCTTGAACTCACTATGTAGCCCAGGCTGGCCTCGAACTTGTGGCGATCCTGCTGTCTCAGCCTCCCAAATTCTGGGATTACAGGCATGTGTCACCAATGCCCAGCATGACTGTGTAATCTTACAACAATCATATGCTTACATCATCAAGGATCTCGCCACTTTGCTTCGCTGTCACATAGTCGACTCTGTCATCCACAGGAGTAAAGTTGAGAGTTTCTATTTTTGTGCGATATTTTTTCTAGGGGGAATAAAAGATCCTTTAGACAGTTATATTCCTTGGTCTTGCTGACCAAGATTTCCTAAATACAAGGGTGCTTTTCAAACAGAGGTGTTGAATGCCTTCAATGAATGGCATGTTCATGGCAACTTGGTTTTCTTCTCTGAATTTTATTTTTTAAACAAATGAGTTGGTTTCTTATACCTCCCAGAGATTTTAAAGTAGCAAGTCTGATTACCTCTCAAAGTTGTATCTTTATGTGTATATGTTCAATCCATTTTTTTCAACTGGACAAACTTTTCCCAGTATATCACTATATGTGTCAGAAGAATGTTTCTATTTTTACAAATCTATGCATCAATGAGAGTGTGCTGGATATTATTATATTAGGGATGTGGTTTTATAATGTGATGGGAACAGAACAGGATTATTTTGGAAAAAATATCTAGCTTAAATTTTAGCAATTAAAAATGGTTAAAATTGCTGATATGAGATGATTGTATTTTGGCTGATGTGTTTTTATTCATTTCCTCTGAAACTGTACTGAAGGACAGGACAAAATCTTGGGATACCTCACTGAAGATATCTGCAGCATGTTTGGCATGATTGACAGAAACAGAATCACTTGGCATCCATCCAATTCCACGTAACCATTCCAAATCGGCCTTGTAAACAGCCTGCGAAAACAAGACCATAATGAATTCAGCACCACTGGTACCCTGGTGTCATTTAACCAATCCAGAGATCTGATGAAGTGACATAATTTAAACACTATATAAGACAAGGATGAGAAACTCAAGCAGCCAGATGAACAATATAAGAAAGTTAGGGCACATAGTGTGACCAACTAGAGGATGTTTTTTCTATTTAACATGAGTTTCCCACTGTATGGTATCTGCACTCAACAGTTTATTCCTGCTGGTATGTTTAAAGGGCAGTGCAATAGAAATTTAGTACCAAGCACTGGTGATTTTCTTGACTTTGTGCATGTCATACTTGTTATTTCTATTGCTACAGGATTTTACAGTTTTTTAATACTGATTTATTTTGGCATACTCTTCAATAGTAAACAGTGTGTTCTTTTGAAAAAATATGAGTTAACCTTGGTTCAGTTCTAGGTTGTTGTTGGTAAGGGGTAATGCATGCCTAGAACTGCATCTTCTAAGTTTTCAAGATAAATGGAAAATTCTAGATTTGCACACAAAAATATCTGGTCTTAAAAATTGTGGCAACTTCACTCAAACTTTCTCAACAACTATGCTAATTAAAAAAGCATGTCTGTACTCAGATCCTATCTTAACAATATTTAATTTGATGTGAACATTGGTTGCTACCTAAATTCCATAGAAATAATACTTTTCATAGTAGTTTTCTACAAGTTAATATTATTATGACCAGTGCACACCTGTAATCCCAGCACTTAGGGAGACTGAGGTGGGAGAATCAGAAGTTTCAACTCAGCTTGGGCAACCTACTGACTGAGGGAGATGGTCTTGAGAAAGAAAAAAGGGGTGCTGGGGCACGGTTGAGTGTGATGAATCTGGATTCAATCCCTGCTATCATAAGAAAAAACCCCATATTCATACACACCACCATCTCTTTTCTTTTCTCTTTTCTCTTTTCTTTTCTTTCTTTTCCTTTCTCTCTCTCTCTCTCTCTCTCTCTCTCTCTCTCTCTCTCTCTCTCTCTCTTTCTTTCCTTCCAATCCCCTACCCTCCCTTCCACCCCTCTTCCCCACCATTTATTTCTGGACACAAAGATCCTTCCTGGTTTTGATGATTTTGATACCACATCATAAAGCTTAACTAATATTAAATTCTTGGCTGCATAAGGATGTGAAATGATCACAAAGGATATAATGTAATGAGCTGTCTAACAGTCATAGCAAAATAATAGAAGAGCTCATCCTATAGCGTGGCCACTCACATCGCTTTGCAGTTCGTAGGCTTTCTTGGCCTGAATCACATCGTTCTGGTCAGGCATGCATGTCCACTGGTGCAGGTAATGGCGATAATCAATATCACTGACCAAGGCCTGGGAATTTTTGGAATGCAAAACAGAAAGCATATCTGCAGGGCTTTGGAACTTGCTCTTCCATTTGGCCCAGTGCAGCCGGTACTCTCTTTCATTCTGAAGCTTGCCAGCTATCAGAGCCCACCGGATCTTGTTGTCATCCTTGGCTGTCCGAGTGCCCACATAGTGTCCCTTCTGCTTCTCATGGTCAAGCTTGTATTTATACTGTAGGTGGAAAACAAAGCAGATGGATCCCAGCGTGCCTTCTTGATGTATCTTAGGCATTTGCTTAATAAACCGAGAAGGTAAGAAAATGCCACACTTACATCACTGGCAATCTCCCTGGAGGCCTTGGCAGCCTGGATAGGGATGGCATCCAGCCGCACATCACAGCTCATCTTCATTTCATCCCATCCCTCACGGTAAATTTTCTTTGAAGAGAAGAAAACATAAGGTATCATTCCAGATTCAAACTTAGCCAATACCTCCAAGGGCTTAAGAAGAATTAATATCACAGGGGTAGAGCCCCAGGACTTAAGATCAGTTACAGGAAACAGAATAGGTGAAAAAAACATTCTATGCACTGTGTTATGGAATATGAAATGGTGCCTGGAGCCCCAAGATCTGGAAAGAATTCTATGAAATCATTATTGGGGGTATTTGAGAGGGAAAAAGAACATGTTTAGTAACTCTTTATTTCTTTCCATATGTTTTCCTTATTTTTCTGGGGTCAGTTCTGGTAATCTATAATTTCCCAGAATATTCCTAATGGCTTCAGGTTTTAAAATTGGTTTGTATATTCTCATAAAGAATTATTATTATTTTTAGCTCCTCCAAGTCTGTCATTATCTCTCTTTTCTTGCTTATGCCTCTCTTTATTCTTCCTTAGTCTTCTTTGTCCTTACTTCTTTCTACCTTTTTGTTATGCTGACCTTGGCTCACCAGTGAGTGGCCTTGCCCAGGGACTCAGAGCCAGGGAATTGTTCTTTTCCTCACTCCTGGCCAAGGGCTGACGGCAACGAGACCTCCCCACTCTTGACCAGGTAGGCAATCCTCTCCCTATAGCTATGAAGACTCCCTGGCCATGTTTTGGCACCAGCTGGCTAACTTTCCAAACAAAACAGAAGGTTGTACTACTTACATTGCTCACGTTAAGAGCGTTGGCTCGTGCAAGATTAATTTCTGGAGTATCTGGCATAATGTGGATTGAAGTTTTATCTTTGTCCCAAACTTCTCTGTACTTTGGCTATGGAAAGAGCCAATAATAACAAAATCACTTCACAACCTGTAATTTTGTTAGTTTCAGTATATAACTTCTAACTTTTCATTTGAATCTAATAAAAAAATCTTTTCATGTTAAGGCAAAGGTCTTTAAAGACATTTCACATAAGTTACTCAGACTTGATACAGAATCTATAGTCTTTTATTAATACTTTGAGTTGTTTAAAATCAATAAGCAAAAACAAAATAATGCTGTTGATGCTACATACTAAAGTTTTTATTCTCCTTGATATTATTCTTAAAAATTGAATACCAGGTTAATTTATTTTTTATTTATAATTCAAATTCAGCTTTCATAGGAACAAAATGACCTACAATGCTAATATTTTCAGCATTTGATTTAGCAAGGACAACTTCAGGTGTGTCAACAATACTCGTGTACTTGAGTTTCACCACAGGCGTCCGATAGACACTGTCAGACAGGATCTCCTGGGCATTTTTGACTCTCAGAACTTCAGGAGATCCTTCAGGCATCCAGCCAATGCCACGTAGCCACTCTAGATCAGCCTTGTAGATGGCCTAGAAGGAAAGCAAAGTTAGGTAGGAGTAAGACATTTTGACTTTGGCGGTGGGGGGTAAAATAAGGAAGCAGTTTTTTATGCTATATTTTATCTTCCATGAGCAAAGTGTAAAACTGAGTGCTGGTTTGGCAAACATCATCCCTCATACACACAGCAGCATGTTGTCTTGCTTTGCTTTCTGTGGCAGGAGGCCTACAAGTGTTCTGAAGGACAGAACGATGTGGAAGCAGCTCTCCATATGCATGGATGATTGCTGACTAATATTCAGGCAATTATCAGACTAGCTAATGAGAATTTTCAAAGCAACAACAATAGCCTCTCTAGTAAGTTTTCTACAGATCAGCCAGAATGAACTTTTCAAACTTCTTAATTCAGATCTGATGTGACAAGTTTCCCCTTATCCAATGGTCCCCATTGGCTGTAGGATGAAGCTCAAAATCCTTAACATGGAGTAGGAGATGGGTGGTCTGGCTGCACTTCCCACCCGCTTCCTTTCGCCCTGTGTGTGCTGACCACACTGCTGTGTCTGTCTCAGCCCGCTGTGCATACACTGAACGTCCTCTAAGTGTGCCCCGCTACCTTCATTGCTCCACTTTCTCTGTGGCGCTCTCCTGACTTCCTTTTCATAGCACCACAGATTACTCCTCCTCACCATCCTGTTTTTTACTGATACTCTTTAAGTAGCATCTATTTCTTTGTTATCAATATATACTCCCTAAACTCAGGAATTAGGTCTTGTTTGTTTGTTTGTTTCTCCATTATTCACCTTTGTAACTTCAGTGCTAACACAATGCTTGGTATGTGACATATTTGCAAATAATTTTTAAAAAGTAAATAAGAATGTAGAGCTGGATATGGTGGCATGAGTGTATAGCCCCGGCCACTCAGGAGGCTGAAACAGAAGGATCACTTGGGTGAGAAGCTACTCTTGGCAACACAGTGAGAACCTGTCTCAATACAAAAGAATTCAATCACTAGTACACAATTTTGGTATCAATTGAATTTTCTTTAATCTAAGATAGTATGTTCCTTTTAATTGGGATTTGCAAAATTTTGGTTATCAAATCTACGTCCCCCACATATAGGTAAAAGGTTAAGTAGATAAAATTGTTCTGTGTTAAATGCCAGTTATCAATTTTATTAAAAGCCAGTGTGTGGCTCAGAAATGGTTTTTTAGTTGTTAGTTATAGGATACAAATATCAGGCTAAAATAATAGTAAAAAGTGAAAAATATTGGAAAATCTTTAAGGAAGAATGATGCTTGTTTTAGTGTTTAATATGGTGCACTTTCAAAATTCAGAAGAAGGAATTCAAAGATCATATACAGATTGTAAAATATTTGTAAGAATTTTTAAAAGAATGTGATTGACATACATGCTTCTGTTTATTCATGTGGTTCATGTTAATGAAGAGATCGCATTTCACCAAAAACTGTCCACCACCACTTTACCACTTGTAATTCATTTCAAGTGATGAGCATGTTGGGCTATAGCAAATTAATTTGTTATTTAAGAAAAAGAAAAGTATCTCTTGAAATGCAAGGAAACCAGGTTCAAGTAACTAAAAGAAAAATATCCATTCTACACAAGAATTAAATAACTTTATGGAACCCATCATTTCTTTTTTTTTTTTTTTTTTTTTTTTTTTTTTTTTTTTTTTTTTTTTTTTTGTGGCACCGGGAATTGAACTCACAACCTCAAGCCTGCCAGGGCAGGCGCTGAAGGCACTGAGCCAAACTCCGGGCCCTAGTTTTTCGAGGCAGGCTATGTAGCTCAGGCCGGCCTTGCGCTCGCGTTGTAGCCCAAGCCGGCCTCGAACTCACAACGCTCTGCCTACCTCAGCCTCCCGAGTGCTGGGATTAAAGGCGTGAGCCACCACGCCTGGCAACCCATCATTTCTAAAAGGTTGAATAGGTATAAAATATGAATAAGTCTAAAAATGTTTTGGGTAAATTAATGACACACCACATCGTGAAGGAAATCCAGTCAATGGAAACAAGTGAAACCAACTTTCAAAATTAATTTCATGGAAGACATCCCTTTCTTTCTTTAATATGAATTTGAAGGACCATGAATTTCTCATTGTTAATAAACTATAAATAGTATAGATGTTCACAAACCAATAGAAAAAATTTGGTAGCCCATTGAAACAATGAAAATGAAAACTTTCTGAACAGATATGGCAGTAAGACAGGCAATCAATAGATTTGGTTAAATACTAAAGGGAACTTCCTGTATGAAGAGAGATATGTTTTTGTTTTGTTTTGTTTTGTTTTGTTTTGAGAGAGATATGTTTTCCAGTGCACTGGAAGGATTTAACATGCCAAACTATGGAAGGCTTTCTTCCCTGAGAGACAGACTTACATCACTTTGTAGGTCATAGGCTTTTCTGGCTTGGATCACGTCATTCTGGTCAGGAAAGCAAGACCACTGGTGCAGGTACTGCCGATAGTCCACATCACTTGCCAACGCCTGGCCTTCTTTGGCAGCGCTGATGGACACCATGTCCCCTGGGATGGAGATCTTGGCCTTGTGGTCATTGTAGGCTTTTTTGTACAGCCTGTCATTCTGCATCTTCAATACATTTGCTGCCCAAACCAACTTTGGATCTTCCTTGGCATTGCGACATCCAATGTAGTGGCCTTTCTGCTTCTCATAAGCAGTCTTATATAGATACTGGTAGATATGAACAGAGGAAAGAAGAGTAGTTTGCAAGCTCACTTTTGCCAAAGAGACTATTAAAAATAATTTCACTTCCCTTAGATTATTTTGGACATTGTCTTTCTTTAAATTCATACTTTATGTTTTATACTCCTTGTTACATTGGCTTTCCTTCTACAAGCACATGTTTGAAAATATTGTGAGCACCTCTGAGGCAAGAATTGTGCTTCTGAATCATCTTCAAGTACAACCTTATCCAGTGTTCCCCAAACTTCAATCACTGTTTGCTACCTTCAGAAGTCTTGCCATAAACAAACACAACCTGTACTTCATATTGCTTTAAGTCAAATTTAATTTTTTGTTTAAATAGACTTATTTTAAATTATAAGGTTATTTTTAAATTTTATTTTAAATTTATAACCATATCTATCTAAATAGAAAGACAATCAACATTTTTCTAGCACACATTAAAACATCCATGGAACTATTTTAAGAAATAATTACTGGTGTATCATATAAAATGATCTTAGGAACCACCAATAGTATGCATGGTACACTTCAATTAACAACAGAATTCTTTATATTCATTAGGTCTCTATGAGTGCTTGTAAATTGACTGATATGGAGATTTGGGAGAAAAAAAATCAAAATCAGTGCTTAAACATAAGAATTGTAGAAGCAAATGTAGGTGCAAGAGGTTTCTCAAACTGCTAGACAAATAGTTCTGAAATCTGGGATTCTTAAATAATATACCAGTAATAATGAATGCATTCTATTTAAATATAAATCCTGAACAATTAAGTTAAGCTGCCTTTGTATCTACTAGTTAGTGTTTTTGAGAGTGGGATAAGGAAGAACTCTTACATCACTGGCGATATCCCTAGAAGCCTTGGCGTGCTGGATCCCAATGGCATCTGCTCGTATGTCATAACCTGTCATCTTGACATCTTCCCAAGCTTGCTGATAGTGTTTCTGAAAATGGAGATTGCAACGCCATGGTTAGCCTAAGACAGGGCTAAAGAGTCTGCATTATATAAGCATATACAGATCTACACAGCTACATATCATAAGCTTAAAGACTAGAAATAAAAGGAATGTTGCTTCCTGGCAAATTTTCTTTTGAGTAAGTAGATAAAGGCTTTGGGTAGACAAAAAGCACTTAAAGCCAGTGAATGTACAGTGCCTCACATTGCTGATCTGGATAGCATTGATTTTGGACTGCAGCATCACGGGAGTGTCAGCGGGCACGTTCACGTTAGCCTTCTCTTTGTCCCAGGCTTCGCGATACAATGGCTGGCAAAAAGGAAAGACAATGCAGTGGTTGGCTACTAAATCACATGAATAAAATGTTATTTATTTATTTATTTATACTTTTAAATTAATTTTACTGATACACTTTTGATAACACAATGATCACATTCATCATAGGGACCTGTACATATCTTGATTCTTCTTTTTTTCTCAATCTCCTCCCCTCCCTCCAACCTTTCTCTCCCCTCAAAATCTTCTTTTCTATTCTTCCTTCTGTTCTCTTGTTTTTCTTTTCCTTTCTTTCCTTTTCCCATCCCCCTCCCTAGTTCTCCTGCTCATTTGAATATTTTCTTCCTATTTCACAATATCTATTATACATTTAGGTTCTTATTCATCCTTTCAGTTTCTCACACCAGAGAAATGATGCACTATTTAAACACATCTGATTTATTTCACTTAAGAGTATAATCTCAAGGTGCATTCATTTACCTAGAAATGTCTCAAGTTTATCCTTCATTGTGGCAGAGAAGTACTGCATTGTATAAAAAAACCTCACATCTTCTTTACTCACATGAATAAAAGTTTAAATGAAATTATAAGTTATCTTTAGATGCTCTCTAATATAAATGTGCTTCACATTTTGTCTTTATTTAGTGTTTTTTATTTAAAAGATGCCAAGTGACTTCAAGAATACCTTCATATGTGATGCAATACAAATTTAAATGTTTCACTTATATGGTAGTAAATTTATCCTTTTCCATTCATTCAAATCTAATTTTCTGATAAGTAAGTCCACTCACAGCTAACTGCTAATCCACATTGCTAGTCAGGACTTTGCCTGTTGGCCCAAATAACTGTCATAGCAATATTGAGATGGCTCTTGGACTTCTCAGCCTATTTCATGACTGAATAGTCACAAAAAGGTGATAATTTTATGATTATGTAGTTAAGTAGTGGGCCTTATTATGGTCTGACTCTCAAAATGTGATTTAAGTATATATGAGAATCTGGACACATTTGTGTTGAACAAGGATACATCTAAGCAAATGAAATACAGAGAAAGTTAATTGATTGACTATATTAAGAGCTACATGAGCCTAGGTCCATTCAAGATCCTTTTTTTTGGAGGGGGTACCAGGAATCGAACTCAGGACCTTACACTTGCCAGGCAGGTGCTGTGTCACTGAGCTATATCCCTGGCACTGTTCAAGAACTTAATGCTGTGATATTGGCAGCTTGAAATTCACATTTAGAATTCTCCTTGGTTGAGATTACTTCAATTTACCTGAAAATGTCACAAATCCAGCTTACCTCACTGATCTGTAGAGCATTGGTCTTTGCCAAGACCACTTCGGGTGTATCGACAATGCTGGTGAATTTGAGAGCCTCGGGTCTTGTACGATACAGCCTCTCATTCAAAAGGTTTTGAGCATTCTTCACTCTCAGCACATCCACAGAACCCTCTGTCAACCATCCGATACCCTTCATCCATTCCAGGTCTGATTTGTACACATTCTGCATGGAAGAAAGGAAAGCACAGCAGGGAAAAATCAAATTTGTCCATATAGTTTGATGTTTGCTAACCATACACCATTTCTACTTAAATCAGCTGGATAGGCAATCAATGGAATTTAAGAATGAATTACATAGAATAAGAGATTGATTTTCATCTTGGTGAATAAGGTCCTGCCACCATAAGGAAGAATGCTTTGTAATGTAGAAAGTGTTTTTTAAAATTCTCTACTACCATGAACTGTACAAGGTTCAGTTGAGATTATCATTTAAGTTATGCCTCTGGAGAATACACTGTAATTAAACACACACATGTGCACATCTCTGTAGGGTCTGATGATAAAACATACATACATCGCTCTGCAGTTCGTAGGCTTTCTTAGCCTGGATCACATCATTCTGATCTGGTAGACATATCCACTGGTGCAGATAATTGCGATAGTCAACGTCGCTAACCAGGACCTGGCACTTCTTGGCTTGAACAATTGACATCATGTCCAAGGGTGTGTTGTGAATTCCTTTAGACTTCTCATAAGCTTTCTTGTATTCTCTGTCACTCTGGATCTTGGCAGCATGTATAGACCATACCAGTTTAGGATCGTCTTGTAAAGTGCGGAAACCCACATGGTGGCCTAGTTGCTTGCGGTAGCCTTCTTTGTATTTGTACTAAAGTTGTGAAAAACAGATAAAAAGACATAGGAAGATAATGTTAATATTTTTTAAAATGATTTCAGGACATTTTCTTAACCTTAATATAAATTTGCTCAATGCTAGTAGTCATCATATATTTCAGTTTGCTTTAAAGAAATGACAAAAGTTTTGGGTAGCTTTGCTTTCTTTTCTTTTTCTTTCTTTCTTTCTTTCTTTTTTTTTTTTAAGAAATCAGTAAATCCAGAAGGAAATAGTGTGGAGAAAAAGTAAAAAATAATAGCTAACATTTACTGAGCAATCACTGTATACTAGACACTATTAGGAGAGCTTCAAATGTGTTAGAATTGATTCATAAGAAACTACTGTTTTTCATTCAAAAATAGTTGAATAGCAGCAATTATAATTACAATTCATTCTCAACAATGTCTCTATGCTATCCCACATTTCAGATGGAGGAAATAAGGCATGGGGAGCAAGATTGCCTAGCAAGTGGAACTTTGGGCCAAATGGTCTCCCAAGAATACTGAAGGTGTCGCAGGTCGGAACAATTGACAGGTGTGGCTTTGGAAACAGGAAAGAAATCTGTACATTTCAGGGACAGAAAAGTAAAATCAGAAGATAGAAAAAGGCTTGTGGACAAGAGTTTCTGTCTGATGAGCATCTTAGGACTGGATTAAGATAATGTCCTTCACTTTCCTTTCCTATGTTTGGCCAACACAGGAAAGTCTGTACCAAAGGCAGGGAGAAAAATCTGGGATTAAGGAGGTCACTGTAAACCAGTAATAGTTGCCAGTCATTACAGGTCAGTGTGAAGAATGATGAAAGAAACATCTGGATGCATGAGATAAAAACAAAGAGGGGCCAGAGAAAAGAAATGAAGTGGCTTAAAGATTTGCAGTTGGGGACAGGAGTAAGCTTGGCAGGATAACGCTTTTGACAATTAAGTCGTAAAATTACTGTTAAAAGAACTTGAAAATGTTACTAAATTTATTTCACATAAGCTTTCAGTATAAAGTGGTATTTTATAGAAGGCATGATTTCTGTCCTAAGTCTTAACAGATATGAAACTACACCTACATATATAGATGTAGTTAGGGGGATAAAATGATATATTGGTTATTGAATTTTTCAAAAACTTTTCCTAAGGATTCTTCATGATATTTTGTTTTTACTTAGAAACAATGCAGCCATTATCTAAATACATCTTATTGGTTCTATGTTTCTAGGGAATTCTGACCCGTACAATCTTATCCCATTTTAATATTTTTAAACACAGAAAACCTTTAGCACAAGACAAAATGCAACTGTTGCACAGATTTAAAAATAAAAATTTTTGAAAAATGGTTGTCCTATTTGTTTCATAGAGGAAAAAGAAAATAAAAGGAAGTTACCTCACTGGCAATTTCTCTGGAGGCTTTGGCGTGTTTGATTTCAATGGCATCTGCTCTTAAATCATAGCCTTTCTGCTTGGCCTCATCCCAGTCTTTTTGGTACAGTTTCTATTGAGGAAAAACATGGCTTTGCTTACAAGAATTGAAAATAAGCAAATATATTCCAGGTAGTCATAATGTAAATCATAAGCCATAATGTTAAGAATACAACATACAGAAAAAATGTTCATTTCTGACTTATTATTGGCTTCTTATTTTGTAAAGTATAGGATGCTTCTGATTAAAATTTTAAAGCTAAACATCTAACTCTATTAATATTTGAATATTTATATTCATTACAATATGGTATACATTTGAAAATATTCTACCACATAGCACATGAAAACTAAGAATCTATGATAAAGCCAGAGATCCTTCATCAGGGTACAAGAGATCTGGTAAGATTTTTCTCTTTTTGTTGGTTGACTTGTTTGTTTGATTTTTTGTTTTTTTTTTTGAGACAGGGTCTCTCTGTGTAGTTCAGGCTGACCTTGAACTCACTATGTAGCTTAGGCTAGTCTCGAACTCATGGCAATCCTCCTGCCTCTGCCTCCTAAGTTCTGGGGTTACTGGAGCATGCCACTATACCCAGTGATTTCTTTCTAATTTTGATCTCTGTCCATCATAGGTTTCTGCTGAAGGGATGTGACATAGGTATCATGTACATCATCCTATTCTTTGGATGTAATTAAAATTGTCTTTTGTCTTTCATGTGGCTTTCTTTTCAAGAAACTCCTTGGTCAATCAAAAGACCAAGAGACACCGTTGAAAGTCAGGAGGCATCTGACTAGGGCTTCATTATTCTCAGGTAATGTAGAAGGAACTGAGCCACCGACACGGGATACACAGAAATGACTTCAAAGTAGAAAGGAAGCTGAGCTAAGAGGATTGCAAGCTGGAAACCAGCTAGGGCAACATAGCAAGATCATGCCTCAAAATAAAATAAAAAAGGATTGGGGATGTAGGTCAGTGATAGAACCTTTGCCTAGTATACGGCAAGACATCCTGGGTTCAATCCCTAGTGCTGAAAACAAGCAAACAAACAAACAAAAAAAGTTGGAAGGAAAATGCTGAAGGACTCTCATCTCCCAACTTCCACAGTCCAGGCATCTTGCAAATATCTTTGCTAACATTTGAAAGAAAAGATTTCCACTGACTTGCATTGGCAATGATAGGTATAAAAAGTGTAGCACAAAAAGCCATGAATAATAACTACTTCAAAAACAATAATATGCAATATATTAACTAGTGTTAACCTATTATTTATTTTGAAATTCTGTATGATTGTTTTTATTCTTTTTTTGTTTTAAAATTTAAAAAAAAAGTTTTCCAAGAATTTCCCCTCTCTGCTGACTCAAGTAATTTCTATTATAATGCTATTTAAATATGTATCCATGCAAAAGCTAGAGTACAATCCTTCTGCTGATGGCTCTCACATGACTACAAAAGCAAAACAAATGGATGAATTATAGAAGGTGAACTACAAAATCAATAAAATTCAAATTAACAACATGAAGAAAAAAGCCACGAATATTTCTAAGGCAGGTAATGTGTCCACTGTCACACACTCCTTAAGCTGATAGATGCTGACAGGTACTGTCCAGAAAGGCTTTTATACTACATCTTTATGCCTCTTACATTGCTAATTTGCAAGGCATTGGTTTGGGCTTGCAGCATGAGTGGAGTATCTGAAGGGATGGAGATGTTGGTTTTATCTTTGTTCCAGGCTTCTTGATACAGCTTCTGTAGAGACAAAGAAATTGTCACTTTAATTCTGTGATAGAGAATGAATATTTGAAACATGAAGACTTAGCAACTACTTTATCTGAAAAACATGTTCCTAAATGTGCTTATAATGATTAATTTGGCTAGGCAATGACACACAGATATTTGGTCAACCATTATTTTGAATGTTTCTGTGTAGTTACTTTTCAGATGAAATTAACGCATATGTCATAGACATAAAGCAAAGTGCTCTCCACAATATGAGTGGGCCTCATTCAATCAGTTGAAAGCCTTAATATTTGACCTCCCCAGGACCAAAAGGAATTCTGACTTTGAGCTTGACTGCAGCTCTCTCCTGGGTTTCCAATCTGCTGGCCTAACTTTGCAAATTTTGGACTTAACAGGCTGAGCACTTGCATGAATCAATTCTTTAAAATCTCAATTTCTTTCCCTCTCCCTCCCTCTCTTTCTATTTGTATGTACAGCACAAGGTGTGATTAAAACATACAATGAATGTATAAGTTTTTAAAAATATATTACAGGAAAAGACACACTCTGTCATTGACAACACTTATTCCATCATTCTTGCCACTTTCGGAAGTTGTTCTGCAAGTCCTCTTTCAGGAGTATATTTAGTTGCACTGTTATGGCTGCCTCAGTGATCTGCACTTGATCTTAGCCAAAAGGCCAAGAAGCAATATGCCTCAGTGATCTGAATAGATTCATTTTGACATTGGGGAGGAGCTATAAATTGTATGGTGACAGATTCAGTAAATAAAGTGGATGAGGACACACCAGACTGTAGGTTTTACAAATCTACCTTTCCATCGGATGGCACTCAGCAGGAGCAGCACTCACTATATATTTGATCATATCTCATAAAGACACTCACAAAAGAAGACTTTCAGAACTGCTCCAGAAAGTGGCAAGAAGGATGTGATTAGGAGGATTAATGGTAATGTGTCTTTTACTATAATGAATTTTTAACAATTCAAAACTTCACTGTATATTTTTGATCATCCCTTGTACATCCCAGGGAGTCTATTTTTCTAAGGAACCCAGACCCATACAATGTTATAACATTTATTATGTAGCATTATGTCACATGTTTTGGTATTAATTGGAGTTACTTTTTTTGGTGGGGGGGGCACCAGGGATCAAATTCACAGCCTCACACCTGCCAGACATGCACTTAAGCCACTGAACCAAACTCCCAGCCCTTATTAATTGGAGTTAAATAAATGTTTATTCTCCTGAATTACCATGGAGTGATATTTTTCATTTTAATGTTTCAAAGTATGCTTGGGAACGAAAGGCACATTGCATTTATTAGAGTTCTACTGTGCTTGTATTCACTGAACAAGTCAAGAGATTTTCAGAATTGCACCTGTCAATATAATTGTTTGAAGAGAGTAGTCTACTTGCTTGGTCTCATTGCCATATCTAAATATAAAACCTCGGAAAACAAAACTTTGTTAGTAAGAAGGTCCTTACTTCACTCATTTGCAGAGAGTTGGCTTTTGCCAGCACAATTTCTGGAGTATCCACAATGCAGGTGAATTTCAAGGCTTCTGGTGGAGTTCTATAGAGCTTTTTATTTATCAGATCCTGAGCATTCTTGACTCTGGCCATTTCTACAGAACCTTCTGGCATCCAGCCAATGCCACGTAGCCATTCCAGATCTGCTTTGTACACGTTCTGCAAAGATGTTAGACAAAAATGTTGTTCCACATGTTAGATGTATCACTCCTTAGCTGCAAAATAAAGTACATGGGGTTGAGGGAATAATAGGCACTGGAGATGGTAAGACAGGAAGACCTACGATCTTATGCGACTTGGGATTTAATAATGGTGGCAAAAGTAATTTTAGAAGCATAATTATTTATATTAGATATGAATAATAAATATTAATAATGAATTTCATGTTATAATTATTTGACATTTCAAAAAATTACATACTTGAAAAAATTTTAAAGGGAAATTTTGTTGCATTGCAGTCCATTTTAATCCTGTAATAACTGAACCAGTAAAATAGTGTGAATTGTTTTAGATCTAGCAAAGAAATGGCAATTATTTTAAAAACACTCACATGTTTTATATTTGTTTGAAATGTATTTTCATTGCCAGAAATTACAAATGACATAAAGAAAATAGTTTGGAACCAAGGCCAGGAAATAAAGGAATGATGAGTTGGGTTCATCATCTCTGTATTTTGCTTCCTGTGTTATAACCCTAAATAGGGGTTTTGTACTGAATAACCTGTATGGAGCCCCCTAACCACCCCCATCCGGGAATGCAGACATATCTGCCCCTGGAGGAGCTGACTGGAAAATGAACAGATCTTTGTCTCCCCATTCCTGCTTTTCCAGAGTTCAAGTACATACATCACTCTGTAGTTCGTAGGCCTTCTTTGCCTGGATAATATCATTTTGGTCAGGTAAGCATGTCCAGTTATGCAGGTAGTTGCGATAATCAATATCGCTGACCAGAGTCTGGCATTTCTTGGCCAGCAAGATGCCCAGCATATCCACTGGGCTAGTGAACTTGGTCTTCCACTTCTGGAATTCTTTCTTGTATTCCCTGTCACTGTGGATCTTCCCTGCATGTATGGCGCACATAATCTTGGGATCATCTTCAACGCTCTGGGCTCCGATGTGGTGGCCTTTCTGTTTCTCATATGCTTCCTTGTATTTGTACTAAAGTGACAGAAACACAGGCTTAGAAATCCAGTTTTAGGACCATGTTCATACTGAGAATTACAGGCAACATGAAATGGACAATAATTTCATACCTCAAACATTTTGACTTTTTTGAACATATATATATATATATAGAGAGAGAGAGACAGACAGACAGACAGACAGACAGACAGAGAGACAGAGAGATTGACTCACTGTGTACTTTAGGCTGGCCTTGAATTTACTATCAAGCTCAAGTTAGCCTTGAACTCCTGGTGATAGTCCTGCCTTAGCATCCCAAGTGCTGGGATTACAGACATGCACCACCATGCTCAGCTCTGAACAACTTTCATATTATCATAAAAAGAACTATAATTATATCCTTGATTGGTGGGGACCTTTCCCTGCAGCAACTCTATTTCAAAAAACTATATTTTTCTTCCCTGTGATAACCAAGAGAAAATTCTTGCAAGGCAGGAAGTAAGGCTGGGGAATATATGTGGAAGCAATTACAAGTGTGGCCCATCAACCACACTGGCTTGTTTAGGACTGCGAAGACAAAGGGAGTAGACAGACAAACTCACATCACTGGCGATGTCCCTGGAGGCCTTGGCACTTTTGATGGAAATAGCATCTTGCCTCAGATCATAGTCCTTCATCTTTGATTCATCCCAACCCTTGGTATAAAGTTTCTAAGCAGAAGATAGAACACAACAGAAAGGAAACTTGTTTTAGAGAATTTAGTATGCCAGTGCCAGACAAGGAATTTCCAAGGTGGAAGAAGCATTACCAATGACTCCTAGCGAGGCTTAAGCAACCATCAGAAAATCTCTTACTTGGCTAATATTGGCAGAATTGCTCTTGGCCAGCAGGATTTCTGGGGTGTCCGGCATCACGTGGATGGAGGTTTTGTCAGCATCCCAAGCTTCTGTGTACAAATGCTGTGGAGGGTAGGGGGAAATAAACCCTTCTGTTAAAAACCAGCCATGTTGCAGTTATTTTCAAACTTAACTCACATTCAACTCTAAAATAGATCCTTTTGGGGGTTACTTGGAGGTGAAGGAAGCAAAAGGGGAGTGGAGAGTAAAACAAGGCAATATTCAAGCAGCTGTATAATAGTTTCATAGCTAATGTAAAGCAATGTAGTGGTCTAATTATTAATTTATTTCATCCAGTGAATCACAGACTTACTCGTAGGATGTCACAGAAGGAGTTTGGTTACAGAGCTATGATACAGCAGAAATCCCTAGATGTAAGAGTCAATCTCGAGTTCAAACTATTTCCAAGCCATGTGATCTTGAGAAGATACTTAACTTTTCACATTCCTCATTCTTGAATAGGGAATGATCATATCTTTTGTATTGAGTAATTAAAATAACTATAATAAGCAAAATATCTGAACCATAGGTGGTCTTCAGTGCTTTTTTGAGGGGATTATTTCCTATTATTGTTATCTTTGTGATTCTATAGTTTCTGTGGTTTTATACACCAAATTCTGGAGTCTGCTATCTGGGAGCAGATGTTCGCTGTCCTGCCCTAAGCATTCAATTTCACTACCTGAATGATAGAAAGATTTCCAGGAAGGGGTGGGAGAATTCAGTTCAGTTCAATCTAAAGTGTGGACAGTAAGAGCCTACTGACTGCATAAGTAATAAGCAGATGGATAGAATCCTGATGTAAAAAAAATAAAGTGATCACTTATTCATGTAACAGAACTGAAAGCAGCAAGAGCAGTTTTCTTTCAAAATTGGATTTCTGCAGCCTAAGATGGAAGACCAAATCAGGCAACTAATTCGAGCTGTGAAATGCAGAGTGTTGTACGGACAGAAAAACCAACAGACTGGGTAAGCTCTGCGTAAAGAAGGGAATGCTGCTGTCTCGGGCTGACTGGTAGGGCAGGAGAGGGTGTGTGTGTTACTCTAGAGAAAACATGCCAGGCTATGCTTTCACTTGCACATGGAGAATTGGAGGGCCCATACTGAGAGGAGCAGAGACAGCCAATGACAATTCGAGCAGACCCTCTGCCGCAGGCCTGCAGGAGGATCGGGCCCACTCCATCATCTTCCCGGGGAGGCCCATGAGGGCAGTTTTCACTTTACAAGATGAGTCCGTGACAACAAGAAACAGCTTTGGACTCACCTTGCTCATCGTGAGGGCATTGTTCTTTGCCAGGACAATTTCCGGGGTGTCTGTAATGCTTGTGAATTTGAGCTGGTCTGCAGGCTGGCGGTACTTCCTGTCACTCAAGATTTCTCCAGCTCTCTTAACCTTCTCAACCTCCACAGAGCCAATGGGAACCCATCCAATGCCCCTCAGCCACTCAAGGTCAGCCTTGTAAATAGCCTGAAAAAGAAATAATGTTGAATATTTGTAAACATTACTAGCCATTCTGGTGCCTGCTCTTGACCTAACACATCCTGAAACTTATTTATATAAATTTCTAGGAAGATCCACAGGGTTGCCTTATTTTGTTTTGAATAGTGGATCAAATGTCTTATCTGTGAGGGTAGCCAATACCTGCTGTTTTAGTATATGTGCTGCTGAAATGAGCACTATTTGCTGTTTTGTTTTTTGTCTTTTTTGGGTTTTGTTTTGTTTTGTTTTGTTTTGCTTTGAGAGAGGGTCTCACTATATAGTTCAAGCTGGTTTTGGACTCACTATGTAGCCTAGGCTGGCATCCAACTCATGGAGATCCTCCTGCCTCAGCCTCCCTGCCTCAGCCTCCTGAGTCCTGGGATTATAGGCATGTGCCACCACACCCAATTTATTTGCTGTTTTAAAGACTCATAAAATCTATTTAATAATATGTGATTTCGGTAGTACAAAACCACTTGAAGGAAATTACTGCCTGTCTCCTATTTATTCTCGGATGTGATTGTCCAAGCCTCTGTGTGTGAGAGTAATACTCTCTCAGAATGTGGGTGCCTCCCTTATCGAGCAGTGGCCTTCACAGCCACTCATGTGCTTTCTACAAGGGATACACACACGACTTGACTACTTGCAAATTAATGTTTTCTGGGGACAAGGAAAATGGCACCTTTTTTCATATGACTCTCTGTGCATGTTTCTAAGTCAAAGAACTCGTATCTTACTCTTATTTAATGTAAGTCCCTTTTCTTGCCTTCAAATTTAAGTAAAAAAAGACATTCTATCTTTTCATTTTTCTTTCTTCAATTTGAATAACTAGCTATAGGAGAATTTTTCTCATGAGTCGGAGTAACAATTCTTTTTGTTTTTATGACTTTTTGGGATTTAAAAAATGCCACTGGTTTTTATCATTCTTCTCGAAGTTACTATTTAGTCAGAGTCTGATCAAAAGTAGGAGCTACAATACAAATAAGGTAGTGTTTGTGTCTCCAAACAAGAATCTATTGACTGACAGAAAAACGTGGCTAGCATCCAGGCGCAGTGTGCCACCTGTAATGTCAGCATTCTAAGAGCCCAAGGTAGGAGGACTGCTGGGCTAGTTTGAGTCTAGACCAATCAATTTAGAGATTTAGTTAGACTCTGCCTCAATATAAAAAATAAAAAGAACTTGGGTCATATGTCAGCACAAAGAACCTGGATTCAATCTTCAGAGTAAAAAAAAAAAAATCTAACGAATTTCTAAGAAACAGTTGTTCTTTAATTCTGAGAAAAATTGTCAAAATATGTAGGATTCATTTCTAAACTTTCATTCACAAGTTATAATAGATACTTCCTGTAAGTTAAGAACTAGAAGTTGGTAAAATAGTGCAATCAATTCATTTGAAAAATCAGCTTGCTTTAGACCATAAATCTTTAATCTGGCACCAGTGAATTTAGAAAAGAGATAGCATCCTTTTATTCGTTAACTATTAACTGAAATATGGTATTTCATTAATCAAAAGTATAGGCAATGGGTCATAGTAGTAGTAACACTGAATGGAACTTTGTAAGCAACGCTAAATGTGGCTTTGTAAGCAATAGATATTACAAATATTTCATGCATTGTCACAGTTACTGCATATATCTTAAGATATTTATGTACATCACTTTTTTAAAATTAGTTATTACATTACATTACATACCTAGTTATTGTATCTGTGGCTGCCATTATTATAATATGCTAATTAAAAGCATATATTTATTTTATCACAGATTTGATTTAATATTTTCACAACCATATGTCAATATGATTGATTTCTTTTAACACTAACATACTTATTTCATTTTATGTATTTCATGACATTGTCCTCTGAAAATGTTCATAGGTTTTACCAGACTATCAAAAGATTCCATGGCAAAAATTTAGAAACCCCTTTTTATTTGTTTGAGTGTTTTTGTTTGCTTGGTTTTTTTTTTTTTTTTTTTTTTTGATACAAGGTCTCACTATGTAATTCAGGCTAACCTCGAACTCACTTTGTAGCCAAGGCCAGCCTCAAACTCATGTCAATCATCCTGTCTCAGCCTCCCAGCACCTAGAATCCCCCTTTAAACAGATAGCTGAAGAATATTAACCTACTCACATCACTCTGCAAGTCATAAGCCTTCCGAGCCTGAATGATATCATTCTGGTCCGGCAGGCAGGTCCACTCGTGTAGAGGATGCTTGTAGTCTATGTCGCTTACAAGGATCTGGCACTTCTTGGCCAGCACCACCCCCAGCATGTCCACTGGGCTGCTGAACTTGGTCTTCCACTTCTCAAAGTCCTTCTTGTACTCCCTGTCGCTCTGGATCTTGGCCACATGGATGGACCACATCATCTTGGGGTCATCCTCGATGTTCCGGGCCCCAATGTGGTGGCCCAGTTGTTTGCGGTAGCCTTCCTTGTACTTGTACTGAAGAAGGAAGAGGAATGGGAGTCTAATTAGAAGGACACACTGTATTTATTCTTAATTTTTTCCAGTGCTATCATGAAGAAGAAAGGTGAATATCACCTATGCCATTTGGTAAAATAGGAGCCTAAAGATCATCTACTTAAAGGCATGGTTACTATTTCTAATAATGTTTGACAGTAAGAATACTTTAAGATATTTCTCTTGTTATTAGATTTCCATCCTTCTCCCCCCACCTCAGTCTTGGTGATTTAAACCAGGGCCTTCACACGGAGCTACATTCCCAGCCCTTTTTTATTTTTTTTATTTTCAAACAGGAAGCAGAGTTTCACTAAATCATTCAAGCATCAGGCTCGAACTTGGAATCCTCCTGCTTCCATCCCCTGGAGTGCCGGAATTACAGGCGTGAACCACCACACCCAGCTCTTTGCTCATTTACAATGAATTCCCTAATTAACAACATGTGTTACATTTAGATAGAGTTTAATGTGTCACCAAGAAATAACCTCCCTTCTAGCCTGTCAGCATCACTCGCCCACGAAGAGTCGTACAATGGGATTAAGGTTCGATGTATTTTTAAAACTCAAGAAGATTAAATCATGATTCATTTTACCATGACACAATCATTGCATGGGCTTCTCCAGCTTGGTAACTGGAAAATGTTTTGATAACAGAAGGGATTAAGCAGAAGTCTAAGGCAGAGGACCCATCCAGAACTCTGGATTTGTGTCCTCAGGACTGGTGCACATTGAGGACATGGACATCTCATGAGGTGTCTCTCATGAGAAGAAAAGCGAAGAGCAAAGGGGTGCTAAGAAGGAGCTTCACTTTCCTCAGTTTGCTCTTGTGTCCTGTAAGGGGCCTCTTCGTAAGGGAGCCCCACTGATAGTCACAAAGGACAAAACAAAATTCTAAAACACATCACCATCTTTTTTTTCGGAAATAGTAAGAAAGAGTTCACATGTGTATTAGTTGATTTAGCTGTGGTATCAATCTCTAATTTCATAAACTCGTGAGCTAAATAGTGTTCAACTTCCAAAGCTCAGAAACAAATCAAGCTTTATTTTGTCTTTGCTTTTTTGAGACAGGGAATGTCTATGTAAGTGCGGGTTGTCCTTGAACTCACTGTGAAGTCCAGGCTGGCCTCAAACTCCCTGTTCCCCTGCTTCTACCTTCAGCATGCTGATATTCCAGGCTTGTGCCACTGTTCCCAGCTAAAATATTTATTTTTTAAAAAAATATGTCTTTATTTTTGATTGAACAGGTATTGTAGACATAGTATTTAGTCCCTTCCTTTTTGCCTTCTTTCCTTTTTAAAAAATTTACAACTTTGTATATGAGGGAATTGAAACTTGTAAGGACAACTAAAGTTCTGGCAAGAAAAATTCAAATAACTTCCACTTGTCAATACCTTTGAGTAAGAAAGGCTTCTTTCAAAAATATCAACTTACATCACTGGCAATGTCTCTTGAAGCCTTGGCAGCTTGGATTGGAATAGCGTCCAGGCGCAAGTCATAGCCCTCCTTCTTGGACTCTTCCAGAGCAAGTTTATAGAGTTTCTGTAGGAAATGGAGTCATTAATCATCACTCCTTCATAAAAAGTGAAGCTGGCTTGCTGTTGTTAAAGTTTCTCTGTCATCATTTAAACTACACAAATTCGAAAAGTCAAGAATTAGGGTCGTTTTATAACTAACCATGTTTCATAGTGCTCGTGGATGTTAAGGCATGTATTCTAAACTTTCAAGATTTTATTGACTGATAAATTTCAAAAATTTAGAGAGAATTGGTATTTGGTTGTCGAATTTTTATTTTGCCCAACAAGCACACGTAAAAAAATAACTATTTACTATTGCCACTATACCATAAAAAGAAAGGCTATCTTAATATTAAAGAAGGAAAAAGAATAAGAATGGTATTTAAAACTTGAATATATTTGGCTTCATGAAAAACTCCATGGATTGTCCTCATTTTTTCTTACTTTGTTGTGAGCTATCATCAAGGACCATGGGTTCCACAGTCATTTTTCTTATGAAAATATTGTTCCTAGTAAAGAGGGCTTAAAAAGTGCTGGCAAGAACACTAAATTATCCCAGCACATACTGAAGCAGCCAAATAATACAGGGCATAATAACTCACTGAGCTATAGCTCCATGCCTGCTCATTATAGTTATTGAATAAAATATAGCTGTATCTCAGTATTCAGGAGGAATTTATCCCAGGAATCTCTTTCCTGATCCCAGTATCAACATCCTTTGATGCTAAGCCCTTTACCTAAAATGGCATGGATTTGTATATAACCGATGTGCTTCCTCTGGTGTACTCTATCTCTAGATTATATACAATATTTAATGTATAATACATATGATTCACATATAAAATAAGTATGCATATGCATTTTCATATGTGCAATATGAAAATACAACAAATAGTTGTTATATGATATTCCTTAGAGAAAAATAGTAAGAAAAATAATAAGAGAATAATAAGAAAATGTATTTGGTACAGATGCTATTATTAAATGAAATATTTCAGACCCATGGTTAACTGACTCTGTGGATGTGGAACCCACAGATATGGAGGACCAACTGTAATGACCAGCCGCTCACCCTGACCGGTAGGAGAAGGCTTTAAGTATATGGTTACTACTACAATGTTTCTGCATCTGTACTCTCCTGACAGACTGTTGACAGAATGCTGGGCTCCTCTATGAACTCAGGACATGGTCCAAAACTGAATCAAGGGAGAACTCTCTTTTCCTGACACTGTCAGTTTGGAGTATGCATAATGAATTAGTCGAGACATTTCACTGAGGAAGCAGTTACAGCAGTGCACTTTTGCCCTTCCGTTCATTGCAAGAGCAACAGTTTACTCACGTCACTGTAGTTTATTCGGTTGAGTTTGGCTAGCATGATTTCTGGTGTATCAGGCATGACATGGATTGTTTTCTTGTCATTTTCCCAGGCTTCAATATATAAGCGCTATTAAAAAACAAAACAAAACAAAAAGAACTGTGTTGGTGTTCACAGACATTTTCCTTTTGATTATATGCCAGTCATTTCTGTTGTATACAAAGTAGAAATAAATGATTAAATCTGCATAAATTCCTATCTTTTAGTTTCAGTACTGGGCACTGAACCCAGGGCCTCTGCATTGAGCTACTTCCTCAGTTCTTTTTCATTTTTCATTTTGAGACAGGGTCTCACTAAGTTATTTTAAATTGTTATCTCGCTAAATCATCTTTAATTGACCAGGTTGGGCTTGAACTTTCAATCTGCCTACCTCAGCCTCCCAGAATAACAGGTGTGTGCCACTATGCTTGCCTTAACTTTGTATTTTGTTAAAATTCTTCAATAATTTAATTCTTTAATTGTTAAAGAATTATGGATTCATTGCAGCATACTATTTTAAACATCAGTTTAACATTTTGAAGTATCACTAAGTAATTATGGTATTATGGTAGAAAAATCATTTTAAGAAGGTTTCACAAATCTTACAATAATTGTTGAAATGTAATAACATGACAGGATTCTTCCTCTGTTCAGTGGTAACTTCTGACAGCTAACAGTAAGGACTGAAGACTCACCTTATTCATGTTTATTGCGTTATTCTTTGCCAACACCTGCTCCAAAGAGTCAGGAACACTAGTAAATTTCAGTGTGTCTGGACGCTGCCGGTAGACATTATCGCTCAGGATCTCTGTGGCCCTCTTGGCTTTAACAACTTCCAAGGAACCAATTGGAACCCAGCCAATGCCTTTCAGCCATTCAAGGTCTGACTTATACAAATTCTGAAGATCAACAGATAAAAAATGTATTCAATAGTGTTTCAGATTCACAGCCACAAGTAAGTCTTACTAGGAAAATAAAAAGTGCTAATAAATAGATAAAGCTCCACGCATAGTCAATCACTTGAGAGTATATTTTCCCCTTTACATTACACTAATTATGATTATACCAATAATGATGAAAAAAATGTTTTAAAAGACATGATCTTGTCCTTGACAGAATTACAAAATTTTTAACCCAAAGCAGGGCTTCTTTAGCCTTTCAAAATATGTTCTAATAACTCCAAATACGACTACACACCCAGAACAATGGTACATGAGTACTGCAAACACAAAAACTCCTGCCATCATTTCCAACTTTCAGAACCATGAAATAGCAAATGTGTGAAGGAAATCTGATACATAGATACTAGATGTCTACCTGATTAGTCATTTTATTTTACTCTCAACGAGATACGTTAAATGTTAGTAAGTATAAGATGATTGATTTTGGAAAATACAAGAATATTATAGTATTTTCTTGTCAGCAAATGTAAAATATGAACATTTATTAAAATAATTTGGTACAGCGCACTTTTCCTCCCCCTGCCTCCATACTACCCTCTGTGAACAATACTACCTCTTCATTTTAAAATTGATAGTGATAAAGTTTTGAGGCCCCAGTTTCACCTGACTTGAAAGCATCTTATAGCATTAGGAAGATACACACTGGTATAGAATTGATAATATTTATTTCCTCCTTATGTATAATTTTTGGAGGAGAAAAACTGTAAAACAAATCATAGTACTTCTGATGAGAAACTCCTTTCAGATATTCAACCACATATCATTTGAAATATGCAGATTCCAGTGCACAGACACAACCAGAACCCATGATCACATTCCAGGTCTGCTTTCAACATGAGACCCAGGGTCAAATACTCACATCACTCTGGAGGTCGTAGGCTTTTCGGGCGTGAATGACATCATTCTGATCAGGGAGGCAGGTCCACTCGTGCAGAAAATGTTTATAGTCCACGTCGCTGACCAAGGTCTGACACTTCTTGGCCAAAACAATACCCAGCATGTCCACAGGGCTGCTGTACCTTGTCTTGTATTTCTCAAATTCTTTCTTGTATTCGCGGTCGCTCTGCATTTTGGCAACATGGACGGACCACATCATCTTGGGGTCATCATGTATCGCTCGGGCGCCAATGTGGTGACCCAACTGCTTACGATAGCCTTCTTTGTATTTGTACTGAAAGAAAGAACCCAGCATGTAAGGCGGAGGCCCTGAGGACTGTTCCCTGCTGCTGTTTCTGTGGGGCTGTTTTCTGAGAAATCCTTCAGGTAACGGGGAGTTTCCTTTAACAAGCTGCTGCGACACTGCACGCAGGGCAGGCTTTCTCCTGAATACAGGGTGGTGTCATTGGCACCAATCTCACCACAAAACTCCCTAATAATTCATATATATATATATATATCAAACGGTGAGCCTAATGACAGTGAGGAGGGATGACAATGCCTTGGAAGTCATGTGAACAAACCCAGCACCCCTGGGCATGTGTTTACACGGTCCATTACTATCTTTTTCTGAGGGAGTCAGAAAGAGTTTCCTTTTCACAAATAATCCAGTTGGGGTAGTTTAAAAATGGGCAGTTTCTGTTACTTAATGGGTGTAGAGTTTGTTTTCCAAAATCAAAGTTTTGCACAACAATGTGAATAGGTTCAACATAATTGAATTGTATACCTGAAAATGATTAGGATGGTAAATTTTACGTATTTTTTTTACCATGAAAATATACAAACATGGATAATTTTTCCACTTTTGAATAAACTTTTTAGATGTCTACAAATTTGATGTCTTCTTTTATATGGTGAAGAATATTGATTCTGTGGACCTCACAGCAAAGAGACTTTTAGGGTTTCTGTTATCCAGTGCCTCCCTCTTTCCCATGTGGTAAACTCAGTTAAGCCTAATTTTTTTCTGTCATCTTTGCTTCGAGTGTATTCCAGAAGAACTCATGAGGCTGTAGGAGTATCTCGATTTATGTTCATCTGGCTTTAAAGGAGGAGGTATTCACTCCTACTAAGCAAAGACCAACAGACAAAAAGGAAAGAAATCATATCCCACAGTAGATTTTGGTACTACAATGATACTGTGACCTGGGCTAAGCTACCTCTTGTCTCAGCCCCAACTTATGTGTTTGTACAATGGAGGGAGTTGAGTCGAACACTGACTAGGGACTTCTGGCTACATTCCAGTAGTGTGATTCCCTGTGGATGTGGCTGGCCTGAAAGTAACCCAAGTGAGGACTAGATCAGCTCTTACATCACTGGCAATATCCCGAGAGGCCTTGGCAGCCACGATGGGGATGGCGTCACTTCTTAAATCATAACCTTCCTTCTTGGCTTCTTCCATGGCCTGGCGATAGAGACTCTGAGGAAAGAAACAGTAGTTGTTAGGCCCAGAACTCATGTTCACTCTGTTTTTGCCAAAGGAAGACTACTTTTGGTTACAAAAGTTTACTGATACATAAAAAGAACAACTTTTTCTAAACTACTAAATTAAATGAAAATTCCATATTTAGCAAATTTTAACATTGCAACTTCTCCTTGCACAAATCCTTACATATTTTATAAATTAAATCAATAGTTTTTGAGGTGTTTTGATTGTTCAGGACTTGCTTTTTTCATGAAACAACTAAGAAATACTGATTTATTTAACTCCAAATTTGATTTAGGAACAATTCTACTAGCAGCCATTATGATCATATACTAATATATAACACTATCAGTACGGGAATATGTTGAAACAAAGATCAATCGCTGCTTTTGAACTTCCCTGTCGGTATTTATTTGCTCCTTCTTAGTGGTATTGAGTGCCAGAAACTTTTAGCAGATGTGAGAGTGGCAAGTACCAAAGACTCATGAGTCAAAATCATTTAAACGATAAAATTCTGTTTGTTTCTTCTTTTGAATTGAGAACCACCACTGTTCAGTTTCTACGGCAGGACAGATGCACACAGAAAGGCAAAATGCAGGTGCTCCGTGGAGTGCAGTTTGGGAAACATGCATTAGACAAATCGTCTGTGCAAACAGTCATTACCCTTCCTTGTTTTTTTAGACTTTTTGGTCTTCGTTTCTTTGTTTACAAGAATATTAACCAACTCTGTATTCAATTAAAACAACATGAAACTTACAATAATTGCCAATATTGGCATTTAATAAATCAAAACAAAATATACTTTTCGACAATTTTTAAACATAAAACGTAAAAATATATTGCTCTCCTAATGAAATTGTTGTGACTCATAGGAGCTCATGGTCCCTTGATTGAATATGATTGTGTTGGGTGGGTACTAATGAATTAAATTGTCTATTTGAAAGATTTCTATTTATTTATTTAATTTTTTTCAGTGTTAGGGATTGAAACTAGGACCTTTTTGCTGAGCTATATCCCCAATTATTTATTTATTTGTCCCTTGTAGTGAAGATAAAAGCCAAGGCCTTTACACTAGGCTGAATCTCCAGACCTTTTTTCAATTTTTAATTTTGAGACAGTCTCAATTGCCCAGGAGAGGCTTAACCTTGCAGACCTCTTGCCTCAGCCTCCCAAAGTGCTAGGATGACAGGCATGCACCACCATGCCTGGCCAGAGTTCTGTTTTAATACTTCAGATGTGCTTCACAGTAATTACTGGGCCAGGTATTCCTTTTTCTTCCTTTAAAAATAAAATCTTTATATAATCATACTTAGTCAAAGATTTTAATGTATGCTTCTTGATATGTATATTTTCCCTATTTTGAAAAATTGGACCACAGAAAAGTTGTCAGAATGGTACAGTGCATATTCAAATAGCCAGTTGATTAACACTTTTGCCATATTTATATTCTCTCTCTTCCTATTTACATGTGTATGAGTATATAGCATGTGCATATTTTTTTAGTGCTAGTTTTAACTATTGGACCAATTAAGAGAAAATTATACACATTATAAACTTAGCCTTTAAATGTTTAACCATTTATCTCCTACAAATAGTTTTATGTAATTCCAATATATTTATCAAATACTAGAAATTTAATATTAATGCAATATTATTTTCTAATATACAGTGATTGTTCAAATTTCACCAAATGTCCCAGTATAGTCTTTGTAATAGTTATTTTTCTATCAATAATTCAAGACTATGAGTCACATTTTTTGTTTAGTTTTTTCAACCTTAAACTGTGCCTTTCTTATTTTAAAAAGAAAAAAAGAGCGACTATGAAGGAGGACATGGAGCACCTCTTTAAAGGGCAGGGTTGGGGCCAGGCCTTTTTCAGGTAGAGTCTACACAGAAATCAGTTGGGTTAATTAATTTGTTTTAAATCAGCTGTGCTGGCATGACCCTGGGAAAGCCTTTGTGAAATGCAAAGGTAGCTGCAGTTTGAAGACAGCTCATCTCTACACACTATGTAGAGACATAATAATCAAATAAGCCTGCAATTTGACACATTAATCTTTAATTTGTTTCTTCTGTCTTCTTCTTCTTTTTTTTTTTTTTTTTTTTTTGCGGCACCGAGGATTGAACTCACAACTTCACACCTGCCAGACAGGCACTGAAGCCACTGAGCCAAACTCCCAGCCCTCGTTTCTTCTTTCTTCTATTAAGAAATTTATTGAGTTGGTTAAAGCAGAGATAGTGTCAGTAGGTAGTTCTGGAAAAGGATGTAAAAATCACTTACGATTTTAAAGGGAAAAACAATTATCCCTAATTCCTTAGGGCTTTCTCTTTCTTTTTACCTTATCCTGCTTGGAGAACTTTTCATTGCTGAAGATATGAAAAGACACAATCTTAAATGCAAGAAAAATTCTTAAAAAGTATACCACAAAAAATTAAAATTAATAGTTACATTATTATGTCCCATTCTCAAATTAGGTTGAATTAAAACACTGGCCTAATATCTGAATTTTAAATATGATACAGAGGTATTAATATTCAAAATACTTAAGAATCTTAGAAAAATGTTATTGAAGATTTATAACTTGGATTGTTAAGATATGACAGTTTATAGTCTTTTTAAAAATTTTTTTTACAAGGAAAAGCTAAAGTAAAAATAAGAATAAATTTAATGTCTTTGAGACAAAATTCAGAGGGTTTATTTCTCGTGAAAATTTCTACAAATGTTTTTTATAACTGAAGAATTAAATACTTCATCTATTATATTTTCCATTGTAGAATAAATGCTCAAATATCTCTACATGGTATAAGGGGAAAGTGTTTGATTCATCTCACTGCTTCAGGCTAAACAGATCTAATTCTTCCATTATTTGAAAAAGACACAGTGCTTCAAAGAAAACAAGTTTCGTTATTGTCAAGAGACTATTTTGAAGCTTACTTGGTGGCTTATTTATACCCAAGAGAACTAGACTAGGTAAATGAGAATCTAAGAGAAGAAAATAAGAGGTGCTTGTTTTCTTTTACATTTATGGAGTGGAGTATGAAATGAATCACTGGTAATGGCTTGAGAAGAAATTCAAGAAAGTTATCCTAAAATCGAATCTTCAGAAACCAGTTCTGAGGGAATTAACATAACCTTGCAATTTTAAAGAAAGTAGATACAGCTGAAAATTTTTGGATTTAAAAAACATCTTAATATCCTCTCAGCAATCTGAAAAGAAAATCTACCTCAACTCACCTCAGATAAACAAAAGAGAGGCTTAAGAGCTTTGTCACAGTCTGGGGTAGGAGCAATTTCATCTGCTTCAGGTTAAAACAAAACCTTATGAGAGAAGCTGACCCAGCAGAGGAGCCCTGGGGCCAGGAGAATACTGCACATGCAGGAGCAACTCAAGCCAAGGCCAGACAAACACAGTCAGCCTGGCCCTCGGCTCTCTTTTATATGCTGGAGAAGCAAAATCACTTCTGCTTCATTTTATTTGTCATGGTTATTTGAAATAAGTGTGCCTCCTCTTTAGGACTACATTGTGCTATAGGCAAAAGTAAGCAATGAGGGTAAAATAATAAACTCGGTTAAGTCTTGAGAATCAATACTCAAATTCTCTGGTGTTTTTCAATCTGAAGAAAATTATTCCCTCCTTTTTAAACAATGAAGATGCATGAATATATAAGAAATTAGTATTCTTTTTGAATCAGTCACATAAATTCTTGATACAGACAAGAGCAACTGGGCATGAAGTGATTTATTAGGAAGATTTCTGGATTGCAAAGATACGTGAGACAAGTTTAGTAGATCTGAAGTAGTTTATAAAAGACTATTGTATTGGCCTTTGGCAATTTTGAAATGAGCGAATTTTAGAATTCTCATTTTAATTCTTGTAAATATATGTCAAGTTATTTTGAGCATATTAAATCAACCTAATTTTGATGGTGATTTGAGGGTAAAGGAAAGACATTAAAATCTATTAGGAAACTATTTTCTACCAGATTCCACAGTAAGGATGTTATATATATTTTAGCTCATTTATCATCACAGAATTTTTCAAGATAGGGATTTTTATACCATTTTACAGGTAAAGTAATGAAGAAAACAAACATGTAGAACAAATTATGAAGCAAATGTTAATTTGATAAATTGCAATAATTATTTTACTTTTTAAAATTATTTTTCATTTTTAATGAAGTGATAACATGTTCATCATTAAATGTTGGTGAGGACATTTTCCTTCCTGACATGCAACCATTTTTGTGTTTCTCTATCTACTTATTTTTAATATAATGACATGTATATTCAAGGAAGGATAAACAGTATAAAAAACAAAACTAAGCTAATTGGCTTACATGATAATTAAATCCATAATTCTAATGTTTCTACATCAACAAACATCAATGTGACCACAGCAAGAAAATAAAACAACTGGTCTCACCTCACTATAATTTATTTTATTTTGTCTTGCCAACATAATTTCAGGTGTATCAGGCATAATATGAACTTGGGTCTTGTCTTTATCCCAGGCTTCTGTGTACAAGCGCTGTGAAGGATAAGGTTAATGAATTAGAAAAGTATAGCTTTTGTAAATAGGAGTTTTCAGTGAAAAGATCATGACAAAATGGAAAGCCCTCTTCTTGTTCTGTGCACTGTGCACTGTATGTGAAAATTGTTTTCAACTTCTTGATTTCATAGGATATTTACTCTAACTATAGACATATACTAACATAAAAAGAAAAAAGGTATATGTCGCAGCCATGCATTTGTTACCATGTTACTCACATTCCAGTTAAACGAAAGGCACAACCACTCCTCAGGCATATACATATACCCATACGTGTACTGCGGCTATACTAACAAATATTTCCTATGGCTTTGTTTATTTGATATTATTTATTAACTGTGGATATACCTGGATGTAACATCTCCATGTTTCCTTTTAATAAATATTACAAAGATTTATGATTTACTTGTTTACTCTGTGCTTCCTTAGATAGATAGGTACTCAACAAAAAAAGATTGATATCAAAAAATGTGTAACTCTCACAGACTTCAGATAATCTGACTCACAAACAGATGTCCTATTCTCTTTTGGGGACTGTGGGATCAAACCCAGGGGTGCTCTACCACTGAATTACACTCCCATGAGATCAGATCTTACTAACTTGCCCAGCTGAGACTCGAAGTTGGGATCCTCCTGTCTGCACCTCCCTGGGTGTTGGCATTAGAAGCATGCACAGTGCATCCAGACAGCTGCCCCATTCTTACCTGGCTAATTCATAAGGGATACCAAAGCAGAAATTCTCCCACATATAAATTATTATACAAGGAAACACAGAATTCAATCAAATTTCTATACTTTGGAGAGCAATTTAATTGCATAAAATGAAAAAAGGACTAACTTAATTAGTCATAGGCCTTCTAGACAGCACATAACACTGTTCTATTTTTCCTCAAGTTAGGGATCACCTTGTTCATGTTGAGGGCATTGTTCTTGGCCAGCACTTGTTCCAGAGAATCAGGCACGCTGGTGAACTTCAGCTGGTCTGGAGGCTGGCGGTAGATGTTGTCACTCAGTATCTCTGCAGCTCTCTTGCACTTGACCACATCCACTGAGCCAATGGGGACCCAGCCAATGCCTCTCAGCCATTGCAGATCAGATTTGTAAATGTTCTGGTGAGATCGAACACAAGAACAAGTAATACTGGAGTTGTTATGACACGATTTTAAAACGAAAAAAGACTGGAAAACTTTAAAAAGGGAATATTGACGTCTTTTAAAATATGAAGGCAAAATTGGAAATAGTCTCATGGTATTAGGTACTATCTTTTTTAGAGAGAAAAGGGTATTTTTAAAAACGAGCAACAGAGACAAGAGACATCATCCTCCTGAGGGTCCTATCTGATCCTAGCCACTGACTATGAGTTACTAGGCATTGCTACCAACGCTAGGCTACCACAGATCTCAGGCACTCACATCGCTCTGGAGGTCATAGGCCCGACGAGCATGAATGACATCATTCTGGTCAGGGAGACACGTCCACTGGTGCAGGTGGTGCTTGTAGTCTACGTCGCTCACTAAGGTCTGGCACTTCTTGGCCAGCACCACCCCCAGCATGTCCACTGGGCTGCTGAACTTGGTCTTCCACTTCTCAAAGTCCTTCTTGTACTCCCTGTCACTCTGGATCTTGGCCACATGCATGGACCACATCATCTTGGGGTCATCCTCAATGTTCCGGGCCCCAATGTGGTGGCCTAGTTGCTTGCGGTAACCATCTTTGTATTTGTACTGAAATAAAAGGGAGGGATTTCAAAAATAAAATAGATAGGGTTAAGAGTCTTGTTAGTTTAAAACTGTGTTACCAGAATAATAATTCTTACAAAAAATTGGAATTTATGATTATTAACATCTCCTTATCTTAAACTCTGATTAGATTTCACAGCAATAGTTTAATGGGAAGACAGACCAAATTTCATAGTCCTGTGGTTTGCAGACATTAAGTCCCTGGAAACAAAGGCAGCGGCAATTTTCAGATTAATCAGTATTTTACACTACCTCCTCTTTATCTTGGACCAACGAAGTCACTAACCTAGAAATCTTACATGTGATCTTATTTTTTATTTTTTAAAATTTTATTTTAAAGAGAAAAAAACCAGAAAAATTAAAAAGTAAACAAAAAATTAAAAACAACAGCAAAAGCAAAATGACAACAACAACAACAGCAAAACAATGGCAAAATAGGATTTCAAAACAAGATGATAGAAATTTAACAATGATTGTTATATTGCATATTGTTATCCTCAAAGTAATTGCTCAGGCTACCAGATACAGCCATGTAAGATTGACCAAACAATAAAATTTCCCTTTGAGCAGTTTCTTTTCCTTTTACTATATTTATTGTAACTTTTGGATCTTATTTACTCTTTCAATTTTTTACCTTAGAGAGACAATACAGTATTTACACATACAAGTCTGACTTATTCCACTTATGAATATGGTTTCTAGTTGTACCCATTTACCTATGAAAGCCTTGAGCTTATTGTTCTTTATGATTGAGTAGTATTCCATCATATAAAAGTACCACATCTTTTTTATTCATTCTTCAGTTGATGGGCATTTGGGTTGTTTCCAAGAGCTAGCTATTACAAATTGTGCTACTATAAACATAGGTGCACATATATCGCTGTGGTATCATGTTTTCAATTCTTCTGGAAAAATACCCAGAAGAGGAATAGCTGGGTAGAATGGAACCTCTAATCCTAGTTTTTTGAGGAATCTCCATACTGATTTCCACAGTGGTTGTACCAGTCTACACTCCTACCAACAACGGAGTAGTGTTCCTTTTCCCCTGTCAGCATTTGTTATTGGTTAATTTCTAGATGGTAGTCATTCTTTCTGTAGTGAGATGGAATTTCAGTGTTGTTTTAATTTGCATTTCTCAAATGACTAATGATGTTGAACATTGTTTCATATACTTATTTGCCATTTGTATTTCTTCATCTGAGAATTGTGTATTCATTTCAGATGCCCATTTTTGGATTGGGTTTTTAAATTTGAGAGGCCTGATTTTTTTCACTTCTTTATACATTTTAGATAAAAGTCCTTTGTCTGAGGGACAGTTGGCAGAAATCTTTTCCCAACCTATGGGATTTCTTTTCACTCTGTTAGTGATTTCTTTCGATGTGTAAAAACTTTTTAATAAGATGAGATCCCAGTTGTTGATTCTTTGAAGTACTTCCCATGCAGTTTGGTTTCTGTTCATGAACTCTCAGCCTACCCCTATGTCCTCGAGATTTCTGCCTACTTTGTCTTCCAGTAGGTTTAGTGTTTCTGTCTTACCATTTAGATCTGCAATCCATTTTGACTTTAGTGCATGGTGATGGGCATGGGTCTAGTCTAAGTCTTCCACATGTAGAAAGCCAGTATTTCCAACACCAGTGAACACGTTTGGGCCCTTTGTGTGATTATTTCTGAGTCTGAAGATAGCATTTCTACACCTACTCAAATCACGTGCTGCCCCTCCCAAATCTGGGTCTCATGACTGTCAATGGGTCACTTGATTCCCTGAAAGGATAGATTTATCTCACGTGGATATTAAATTTGGCTGAGGTTTGCCTGGGATTCCTCAAGTGAGAAAGTGAATAATAAATGAATAAGAAAACATTTTATCAGTGATATGTAAGGGCTGACTCCAGATATTTTCTCTATGATTTAGGCAACAACCTCATACAAATTGTGTATTTACAGAAAATCTGATTTCTCTACCAAAGGAACCACTTTCTTCAGAGACAGTAGAAAGAGCAGCCAGGTTCACCATTCTTTGTTTTGGCTTTCTACTTCATGTTAAAGGAATTCTGTAGGAAGCACTTAAGGTAATTTTTGAAGAAAATACAGAGCAGGTTTGGCAAAAGGCAGAATTTCCTAGTCTGGACTGTATCAGGTCTTTAGCTCACTCTGTAACTAATAACTTACAAAAATAACTTTGTTAGATTCATTATAACTAATAAGTTAGTATTAGTTATTATTTTTCTAGCATTTAAAAAACTTCTGTGGGGCCACATGCTTGATCTAAAGAATTTATTGTAATTGTAAATATGAAAAATGGTAGGTTTTGATTCAACCTCACATCAAAATTTAGGATATCTCATCTCTAGAAAGACCCAGTATTAAACTCTTAGAATTAAATGAATAAAAAAGACGCGGTATTTTTATACAATGTAATATTACTCAGCTATAAAGGATAATCTTGAGGCTTTCATAGGTAAATGGAGGCAACTTGAGACCATACTGATAAGTGAAATAAATCAAACTTACATTTGTAAATATTGTATTGTCTCCCTAGTGTAAAAAAAACTGAAAGAGTAATAAGATCCAAAACATACAATAGATATTATGATAATGAAAGGGAAACAAAGTGCTCAAAAGGAAAGAACAACTGTGATAGGGGAAAGGAGAAAGCAAGAAGGGAAAAGATTATATGTATATAAGTATACATATATATGTGTGTATGTATGTATATACAAGATAGATAACTATACTACTAATCTCTGTTAGTTCATCAGAAAGAACAGTTGGTGCTTTCATTGTTTGGTTGTTTGATCATTTTTTTCATGCCTAAATCTTGTAACCTGAACAACTACTTCTAAGTTAGCAATATTCAATATATTAACTTGTGTTAATTTCCCACTGTATTTTTTAAATTCTGTATCATTTCCATCCTTTTTTCTGTTTTGCTTTTTAAAATAAAAAATAAATTCAGAGTTAAAAATGTATTTTTTAATATAAATTATTGATTTAAAAGAATAATTAAGTCAATCAATGAGCTGGAATTGGCGTCTGGATTCAATTCCCTGTCACAATAATGAGCTCGCCTCCCCACCTGACCATCCACATAAATATCTAGTGCTACTCACATCACTGGCGATGTCTCTGGAGGCCTTGGCCGCCACAATTGGGATGGCGTCAACTCGCAGATCATAGCCTTTCTGCTTTGCCTCCTCATTGGCGAGTTTATAAAGAGTCTACAGACAGAAAATCAAAGAGTTAAAGGAAAAGGTTTGATGGCAACAATTTGGAGATTATCAAGTGACTTAACCCAGATAATTTTTAAAGGGTAGCAACTGGAGACAACCGAAGTTTCTTGGAACAGTGAAGAACAATAAAGTACATCATCTCTTACAAAAAACCTATACAGTATTAGAAACAAGTGAGATCTAACAATGGATATTAATATAGATTATGTTTATTATTTAATTATAGACTGATACATATCATTTGCAGACCAATATGATATAGATATCAAGACAGATTAATGTCATATAGTAATAAAGATTAAAAGACAAACGATCAATTCATACATATGGTAAATGAAAAAAATGGCAGAATAGTATGCTTAATATTACTAATTTATATATAAAGAATATACACACTTTCATTCATTTAATACATAAATTTTTATGACTCTCATGTAATATTTTATAAAGTTTAAAAAACAAGGCAAAAGGGACTGGGGATATAGTTTAGTAGTACAGCGACTGCCTGGTAAGTGTGAGATCTAAGTTCGATTCCTGGTATCAAAAAAAAAAAAAAAAAAGCAAAAAATTTAAAGTATATTTAAAGTATAATTAGTGACTATAACTTCAGCTTTAAAATTTTAAATTTTGGCTATGTTATATTAATAAAACTTGTTTCTATAAAACTGCATTTTGCTTTTAAAAAAATCAGGAATTGGTGTTGCTGATGAAGAATACTTCTTCCCCATGCTTACGGTATTCTTTCTGTAAAAAAGAAGTTCAGTCATTTTAACTCTGGTCTTTCTCTGTCTTTTATTCTTTCTGTCCCAGAGATGTGTAATGATTTACTGAGCTATCTGCTTGGCGGGGATGGGATTAGCGGGCGCGCTCAGCCCAGGTCTCCCCCTCCTCCTTCCGAGGACCGGCCTAGTGGCCTCCTGTCTCTCAGCAGAGCCAGGGTGGGGGTGATCACCTGCTTCCTGCAGCCTGTGCCTGAAGAAGGAAACCTAATATTGAGGTTCAGTTAGCAGACTCTCATACAAATGTGTTCTTAAACTAACTTTAGTAGTTTAAAAAATGAGATTTTTGACTTCTTTTTCAACTCCTTTATTTTACATCTCAGTTTTATTCAGGACCCAAGTAGGTAAGAGGTGTACATTATTAGAGTCCTCTTTGATAGGGTTACAGATTTAACAAATGAAAATGTAGCACACCCAGGTGAACTCAAATTTCAGATAAATAACAAAGAATGTTTTAGTATCAACAACAGGGCAATGTGTAATCTGACAATCCTACCCCTTGTGAATGTTAAAAATATGCCCTAATCCCACTGACTCACACTGAGAAAAGTCATGAACTGAAAAGACAATGTGATTTAAGTTTGTGTGCAGAATCCTATGAAATATAATATTCAGAGCAGAGATGAAATACCAGACAGTCTTAGTGTTGACCTGAAAAAGCCACATGAACCATGATAGCTCAGACCCAAGAAACCCAACAAAACTAAGTGCAGAAACCCAAACAATGATGACAGGTAAGTATAGTACCACAGATTTTTGCCTCTACCTACCTCACTGTAGTTGATTTTGTTCTGCCTTGCCAACATGATCTCTGGTGTATCAGGCATCATATGAATTTGAGTCTTGTCTTTGTCCCAGGCCTCTGTATATAAACGCTATAGAAGAAGATAAGGCATCTGATTGAAAACAATTTGAGATAAGAAATACAGAAGGTCAAATTGAAAGAGCTATTATTGACCTAATTAGGAAAAATAATCAGATTTGGATATAAGATAGTCCACTGGAGATCTGAATTATTACCACTAGTGTTAAGATTAAAACTGAAAATAATAGAAATCATTTAGAAGGTTTCAAGTATATAATTTAAAGGGAAAATGTAACCCTACACCTCCATGTATGATTCTGAATCCACTAGTTATTAAAGTACAGCATCTTTTTGCATTGTGGAGCATGGGAGGCAGCTGGGGCTCACCTTATTCATGTTGAGGGCATTGCTCTTAGCCAGCACTTGTTCCAGGGAATCAGGCACGCTGGTGAACTTCAGCTGGTCTGGAGGCTGGCGGTAGATGTTATCACTCAGTATCTCTGCAGCTCTCTTGCACTTGACCACATCCATTGACCCAATAGGGACCCAGCCAATGCCTCTCAGCCACTGCAGATCTGACTTGTAAACATTCTAAGAAAAGGGAGAAAATGCAGAAACTTCATCAAGATCCCTGTATTGAGTGAGAATAAAGGTGTGAATTTCATCAATAATAAAGTGTGATTCCATTTTCTTTTCATAGAAAATAAGCTCCCTGTATTCAACAGACTAAAAGAGGAATCATGTTTTTAAAATAACCCAGAAAAGTTTCCTAGCCAGAATAAAAATATTGTTCAACATTTTAGCTTGTTAGGAGGAGAGTGATTCCAACTAATTTCTTCCATCCATCAGTAACTGTAATATAATGTCCACATGCACAGGGGAGAATGCTAACCAGAGTGAGGCAAAGCATATATATGTATGTATATACCCATCAATAAGGCAATTTTAGGCTTAGCCAAATGAAACTCTGTGCAGCTATTCAAATCTTCATTTTCTATAAATATTGATGAGATGGAGAAATGATATTAATATAATGTTAAATGAAGAAACAGCATATAGAACAATGTAGCTACATAAATCACATAAGTAGGAATAGGTTTTTTTAGTAGTCAAGCTGAGGGCCAGGGATTTAGCCCAGTGGTGTAAGTGTCTGCTTGGCAAGTGCAAGGTTGTGAGTTTGATCCCTGGTACAAAAACAAAAAACAAAACAAAAAACAAAAAACAAAAAAAAAACATAATTACAAGTAGTCAAGCTGAATTACTGTTCTTCTATGCACTTTTTCTTATATTTCAAAATATCTTTATGTTCTTCTTAAAAAAGAGAAACAGAGAACTGAAAGTGACATATAATAATGGTATAGAATTCCTGATGTCCTAAGACAGATCTTTGACAGTTGTAATATTGTCCAAGATTCAGGACAATAGTTCCTTCCACCAGGTTCCCAGCCTAGGAAGTACAGACTGTTTTCCACTAAAGATTTTTAGGTATCCCTTAAAGTTCTAACTAATTCACAAAAGTGTTAGTGGACCTCTGTTTTACTCACTGGAAGGATTTTACCTGTAAGAGAAATTAAGTAGAAAATGTAAACTGGTAATTTGCAGACAAAAATCCTATAGAAATTATCTTGTGCTGACTAGCTGTCACCTAAATAACAGCAATAAGAATAAAAACAGCAACGTCCTATACCTCTGGAGGGCTTTTTACTCTGAAAATGTCTCCCATATATTAAGACCAATCACAGAAATAGGAGGACGGTCCAGAAAGGGTAACCACAAATTAGACAGATGGCAGGCAGTCTGTCACTGCTGTCAGTTAATGGGTGACACCAACCTTTTAAACTACCTTTTATACGTGGGCAAAGCCTTTCTTCTTGGAGACAATTACAAAACACAGGGCTCTTTGTGTTGAAAGTTACAGAACAGATGTGGGAGTTCTCAAGGCAGGCTGCATAGTTTCTAGGAACAGGTAATTAATGCATAACTCCTGTGAATTTGTCTTATTCTCCAAAGCATCCTAATGCTTAATAATTTCTTCAAATGTTTATAAAATGTGCAGTTCAGCAATTGTGCTTCTTGTACTCAAATTTGAGATAGTGCTTCTGCTTCCAGTAGATACTAGGTTCTGTCATTACCACGTGGCCCCTCTACAAAGACAGTGACACTGAAGGAGTGACACAATCTCCAGTGACACAATCTAGTGGTTTACAGATGCAGACACACAGGCTTCTTTTGTTTCTAAAGAATAACACATACTGGCATAGCTGGGATGAGCTTCCTAATAACCCCTCTCATTTGGCAAGGACACTAACGATAAATTCCAGACTATTTCTTTCTTTCTTTCTTTTTTTTTTTTTAAATAAAATGTGTTATATCATTTCCCTTTAAAAGAAAAAAAGAAAATGTCTCCATCTGGTGGGCCCTGAATTCTAATACCAGACAATACCAGTTTTGTTTCTTAAGACCAATGCCAGAGTAGAAACTTTCCTCCCTTATAAGGAATACTAACTTGTTTATAATAAAGCAATAAAACTATTTGAAACTCTGATTCATATCTCATTTACTTAACAATAAATCCTAGGTTGAGTAGGTTAATGCATTGTTTATAAAAGATAACTTTTAGTTTAAAATATTCCTACACCTCATCTTATTATCAATGTTGTACTCACATCGCTCTGGAGGTCATAGGCCTGCCGAGCATGGACGACGTCGTTCTGGTCGGGCAGACACGTCCACTGGTGCAGGTGGTGCTTGTAGTCTATGTCGCTCACTAAGGTCTGGCACTTCTTGGCCAGCACCACCCCCAGCATGTCCACTGGGCTGCTGAACTTGGTCTTCCACTTCTCAAAGTCCTTCTTGTACTCCCTGTCACTCTGGACCTTGGCCACATGCATGGACCACATCATCTTGGGGTCATCCTCGATGTTCCGGGCCCCAATGTGGTGGCCCAGTTGCTTACGGTAACCATCTTTGTATTTGTACTGAAATAAAAAAGTATAAATCAGAACTTTACTGTAAAACCTTAGGGGTCACAAATCTGTACAAAACTATATTACGTTCACCATATTTTAACTGATTTTTTTCTGTAAGCACCAACTCCAGTCCATATCATTTCCCCTGGAAGCCTCTAGATGCAGTAAAATAGATGAAATTCATGTAATTGTGGTGTATACTCAAAATCACCTACAGCCCACAGGCCGTAAGAGTAGTTCTGGAGGCAGGAAGCACAGAGTGGGGCAGAGGTCACCTGTGGAAATGAGGAAGTGACCAGTTGAACCAGGAAACCAGGGGAATTAGATCTACACAAAAATATGGGTCAGGAAAGGGATGCACAGATGGCATGTATGCTTAATAAGCTGTAAAATGAGTGGCTGGTTCCTATAAGCCTGAAGTACTGTACTTAGGTCAAATACCACCTAGAGTAGAAACAGAGGAGAGAATATTACATTTTACATTGGATTTATGCATTCAGTGGCAAATGTCGGGCATCATTTTGAAAACTGATAGCAACCCAAATGGTTGCAGCATGCTTCTCACAAGGTCATGGGTTCAGGTTTCACTAGGCCAATTATTTCCAATATGTGCATTTGATTTTGAAGTCATCTAAGTTAGAAAGTACAGAACTCTAAGTAGGAGAGAATACAGCACAGTAGAAAGGAATGAAGTTGCTGGCTCAATTCTCCACACACTAAAACTTCGATTTTTAAAGGAAACTTTCTGAGTTAACAAATGTGGATAATGACGTCTGTAGCCCACAGTAATCATGAAAAGGGAGATAATGCAAAGAGTAAAGGTCTCAGCACAGAGTTCTCAACACTTTTTGATTGTTATTTAATTATTTATTATTATTGAAATAAGTACATCTCCTGGGAATAAAGAAAAGATAACACGCACAAACCAAAAACAGTCACTAATATGATACTCCAACATAAAGGTCGTCATCCTTAGTGTGGGCCTTGATTTTTAAAATAAACTTTATTGTAGGTATATATGCATATGTGAAAATATAGTACAGCATACGTAGGGTTAGGTACTCTGCATGGTTTCAAAAGTGTGCTTTGTGGATAAGGAAGGATTATTATATTAATACATAAATGTATTCACTTCATTGACCCATAATTTTGCTCTACTTTCAGAACAACCACTATTATAATTTTGGTATAGAATCCACAGATTAAGAATATTTTAAATCAGGCATGGTGGCACACCTATAATCCCAGCACTTGGGAGGCTGAGGCAGGAGGATTGCTGCAAGTTCAAGGCCAGCCTGGGCTACAAAGTGAGTTCAAGGCCAGCCTGAATTGCACAGTGAAACCCTGTCTCAAAAAGATAAAAAAAGAAAATTCTTTTTAATTTATTACAGTAGTTATATCCACAGAAAATAGTAGTGCTCCAGGTGTGCACATTTAGAAAAAGAGGTATTTTACATTCTGCAACTATTTTCTTCACTCAATGATATATCTTTTTTCAAGTATGTACATTGTTAGACTTAAATCTGGTTCACAACTTTTGGCTGCAGCAAAGCCTTCTATCCTAATAATATACCACATTTTGCTTAACCATAACACTATTTTGTTATTATAAAACATGATTATTCTTGGGCATGCTCACATACAAATTATATACATGTGACTATTTGTTCAATGCTGACACAGAAGCATAATCTCTAGGTTATAAGTTATGCACATTTTCCACTTTGAATGCATGCCATGCACTCATTCTCCAAAGTGCTTGTACTAAAAATGAATATCCTCCTCTAGCAGTTACGAGTGCGCCCATTCCACACACTTTACTAGCATTTAAGATTACTATTCTTTTTGGCTAAACTGATGATTAAAATAATATCCCCTTCGTATTTCAATTCACATTCCCTTGATTACTCTTACCATTTTTACATGTTTATTGATCATTTATTTTTTTCAAATTTGTAAGTTATACATTTGTACTCAGTGTTCAGTTTTTGTGTTGGGTCATTTTTCTTTTTTTACTGGAGATTTGTAGATGGTCTATGAATGCTAGATTTTAATTCCACTTGATCTTAGCCAAAAGGCTGAGAAGCAATGGATTTTAATTCCTTTTCTATGTATTTAAAATGTTTGCCATCAGTCTGCTGATTGTCTTTTATGCTTCTGGTAACCTGTACCCTATATGAATTTTAGGTTTTGATTTGCAAAATTTTCTTTATGTAAAAGTCTTCTTTATGATTTGTTTTGTAGACTTTATGTCTTACTTAAATAAGGCTTCCCTGCCCTGAAGTAAAAAAAAGATGGTCTTCTGTGATTTATCCTAATAATGTTAAAATGTTTCTTTTTTTACATTTAAGTCTTTAATTCCTCAGATGTATGCTCATATAGCAATATTGTACACTCCCCCCCCCAAAAAATTACATTTCCTCATCTTTTTATTTATTTATTTTTTTGTACTGGAGATTGAACTCATGACCTTATGTTTGCAAGAGGCAGGCACTTTGAGGAGGGGTTGATTTTATAGCAGTCTCTGTTCCTCAAGAGTCCTTGAGGCAAAAAAAAAAAAAAAAAAAAAAAAAAGAATCCTTGAGGCACCAGAAGAGGGTGCTGGTTTTACTCTGGAAGGTGGCACTGCACAGACACCAGCAGCCTCCCTCTGATATTGACCAACTGCTTTCTTTTCGTAATCTTACAAGGAAGAACTGTAATAGCAACCGTCATATGTGTTTTTTAAACATTGCATATTAAAATGTTGCATAAAGCCAGGTCATGATTCTCACTGGGAGAACTTAAATTCTGAGTTACATTTTCTATGAACTTTCTGTAAGCATACACATCTCCATGCCTGCCACTGCACTCCAGCAGTTTGTATATGACTGACTCTATTCTTGGTGAGCCAGTTTACACTGAAGACACTGTGTCCTATAGGTTACAAATCTTTTCTATGAGTATCAAATTTCCTATTTCCTCTAACGCCAGATTTTCTGAATAACCCCACAATAACCCCATAGTTTTAAAGGTCCTTTGTAAAGATTTAGCTCAGTGAAAATGCCACATCACACTGCTCACACACTGGGAATGAAATAGACAACTCACATCGCTGGCGATGTCTCTGGAGGCCTTGGCTGCCACGATGGGGATGGCGTCGCTGCGCAAGTCATAGCCCTTCTTCTTGGCTTCTTCATTGGCGAGTTTATACAGACTCTAAATTTGGGCCAAAAAAGTTAAATGTTGACATTTGTATCCAAAAATTGGTAGAAGATTTAAACAATTCACTGAATTCTCTATGAGTGCCCACAATAATATCATTTTGGGAGCTGTAAGCCTTCTGCATGTTCGTTAAAATAAAAAGGTACCTAAGGAGATCACTGATCTGATTTTTATTTCATAACTTATGCCAAATTAATAAAAATTTATGCTGTTTTTAAAATGTTAATTAAAACAATCAAATTTGAAGATATTAAAACAATTAAGTTAAAATTCACAGACTTAGGCAAACAGGTAAGAAATATTGTTCATAGCAGTTAGTTAAATTCACATCTATTCTGCCCTGACTTTGTGTCCGTGACAATGCTGGGTACTTTAAAATCAAAGATGAGAATGAGATCTCTTTCAACTTTAAAGTGTTTGTTAGAAGTAATGAAAGACTGATAATGTGTAGAACAAACTGCTGAGAATCAAAGCACAAGAGGTAATTTAGCCACATTATCAACAAGGAACTGCAGGGAGAGGTCTATGACAATTAGACTAGGGAATTTGTAAAGTGCACTTTTGGGTGACTGCTGCGCCCTCCCACCATACTATCTCTGCCTTAGAGCCCACTGACCAACAGGAAAGCACACTAATACAGAGTCATTTATTCTGGACTAAGAATCAGGGAAGTTCCTGCTGAGTGCAGTCACCAAGATGGACCTTGAATGATGAGCCAGGTTTCCAGTCCGGGGGAGAGAGAACCGCATAAATCAGTGCAGAGGGACATGGATGATGCCCAGGGGTTGAAGGATGAAGTGGGATGGAGCCCAGGGAGAAATGGTAAGAGGGGACAAAAAAGAACCTCAAGTTGAGGTTCTATAAGAATTTGTTGCTTGATTCTATAGAAAATAAGAGACCAGCAAAAATCTTTGAGAAGAAAGAGTGACATAATAAATTTGCATTGCTATCTTCCTATTCTAAATGAGATGGCAACACAAATAAATTGAACTATGTAAGTTAGTAGAGAAAAGACAAGAGAAAGGAGTCTAGGCAGGTTAGGTGCTCAGGCAGTGGCAATGTCCTGGTTGAACCAGCAGCTGTATTCCAGGACCTGTGAGGTTTCTCAGCAGACAAGGTTAAAACTTCCAGAAATGCTCAGTGGAGAATTACAGGGGCTTTTTATCTCCTGAAATTTCTGCACATGTAATGTTTGCCTTCCCGTAACAACTAAGGAATTCTGATGTAGGTTTAGCTAATTTGATCCTTTTCTGATCTGAGAGTAGGATTTAAAGTTTTTAGTTTTGGTGACAAGGTCTAGTTATATAAAATTATAATCTGCATTTCTAAAATAAAATTACTGAAGATGGCTGTTATTCTATCTAAATGCTGTAAATTACATCCAACAGAAGAGTAATATTCTGTTGATCTGTGCTGTGAGATACATTTTACTTGCTGATGGCACAAAGCTGGGAGAAAAAAACTAATATATCAACTGACAGAATCTTAGATTCACAAAAATCTCCATGGGTTTAAACCTATGACCTCAATCTAAGAAGAAGAAATTACACAGAGATAAATGTCAATTGTTGAGCCAAAGTTTAAAATACTAAATGCATAAGTGAAGGACAGAAGAAACCGAGCTTCAGCTGGTGTTACGTGTCTGGGAGTGTAAGTTCTCCCAAGTTCATGGGCGTGAACAGTGACACACCAGCCAGTGTGTCCCGGAAGCGCAGGGTGCAGAAATGAATGTCAAATGTCCTTCTGGAGAATATATGACAATTAACAGTGCTCTGCTCTGGTCATCTCTCATTCACAGTATCTTGTTCAGTCCTGAGTTACATTTTCCCAGGAATGACATGTGAGGAATTTGCGAAGTTTGTAGATTTCAGAGAGAACCCAGGGTGGGCCCTGAAGGGGAGGACCCTGGTGGCTGTGTCTTGCTTGATGGGTTGGCACAGATTGATTCTGCTGGCTCCAGAGGAGAAAAATATGACTGAATGCCTCAGAAGCACTTTCTAATGGAATTTCCCAGAAAAATGGACTGACTTATGAGATAAGGTCTTTGTCACTAAGAACCCTTAAGCAAAGGCAGAGCAACCTGCAGAGTGGGAATTCCTGTACTGGAAGAAGGGACAGGACCTCTTAGAACCTCTCTACCTAAGTATCTGGGATTCCAACATGGGGGCACATGGCGCTGTGCTCACCAGAAGTCAAAAGGCCATGGGTTTGTTAATATATTCACTGATTGATTCTCATTCGTATTCTGAGAGAGAGAGTGTGTGTGTGTGTGTGTGTGTGTGTTGGTACTGTGATTTTAGTCTTTAATTTTAATCTTTGTTTTTTATTTTTTTTATCTTTTTTGGTACAGGGTTTCACTATGCAGTTCAGCTGGCCTTGAACTCACTTTGTAGCCCAGGCCAGACTCAAACTCACAGCAATGCTCCTGCCTCAGCTTCCCAAGTGCTGGGATTACATGCATGAGCCACCATACGCGATTATTTAACTTTAATCTTAACATTAAAAAATCTTAAATTTTGACCCTAAGCTACAATTTAAGAACAATATGTTAAACATGGAAAATATATTAGCTAAAGGTTTGCTTTAGCATCAATGGGAGATACAAGTATATGTATTGGTCTATTGCTAATCTCATTTCAAAAATCAATAAAAACAGATCTACTTGCTCTTATGGCTAGTAATCAAGTAATTCTTAAATCATTAATTCCCCTAAATGATAAATCTTATTATCAAAAATTTGACATTTATGATGGTGATTCAGAAACTTAAGAGTTGGTTTTCACATGAAGCAAGGAAAAAGTTCTTAATAAAGCTGCCATTTTAGTATTATGTCACCACGAAACACATCAATTTAAATAAGAAACATTGCACAAATGTCAGAGAATTAGCAACTGCTCTCACCTCACTGTAGTTGATTTTGTTCATTCTTGCCAACATAATTTCTGGTGTATCGGGCATTATGTGGACCTGGGTCTTGTCTTTGTCCCAGGCTTCTGTGTACAAACGCTATCAAGGAAAATATGTTAACACCATTAAAAAAATAATTCAGCATATAGGTAATAGGAGTTTTAAGACAATAATAATTTTATAAGCAAACAAAAGACAAGGTTATGGTGTTTTCTATATATTACATGTTTCATATAAATCTTCAAGTAACCAATTCATAGTGGAATAGATACTTATACGTGCCTTCAGATAATCTGAAAATACTAACAATTAAAAGGAAACTACAAATAAACCTCTCTTATAAAAAGACTATTTTTCCCATAAAATATGCCATTTTATCAAAATCACAAAAGAATAACTGAAGTAAACATTAAAATACAAATGAGATGTTTCAGTTAGATGATAGATGGAAACACAGAGACAAAGATAGATGATAATGAGATGGATGATACTCTCCTGTTGCTCACTACTCTACTCCTTTCTTTTCTCAGCTATGCTTTTCTTTGATTCAGCTTCAGGAACCCTATCGTGGTCGCCTGAATTTGAAAGCCTCACCTTGTTCATAGTGATGGCATTGTTCTTGGCCAACACTTGTTCCAGAGAGTCAGTCACACTGGTAAACTTGAATTTGTCTGGAGGCTGACGATAGATCTTATCGCTCAAAATCTCAGTGGCCCTTTTGCATTTTTCCACATCCAAAGAGCCAATGGGGACCCAGCCAATCCCTCTCAGCCACTGGAGATCTGATTTGTACATATTCTGTTGACACAAATAGTCAGTAAATATTGATTCCTGCATTGGGAATATATTTTCTCTAAGGGACATAAAATCAAGTAGAAGCATTCTTTTTAGTTTGGTAGTGCTTGCTTTGGCAGCACACATACTAAAATACAGTTTGCTAGGCAAGCAGCATTCAGATAACACTTCATTTTGCTTCAAGGGTTAAAGGAACAACATTCATAAGGAAAGTAGGAATGTTATTCCCCACCCCACTTGTAGGGCTACTGAGCTTCATGCTACCTATTGTTATTTCTCCAAGCAAAGTTCATTTACTAATTTCCCACCTTTGTGTGTTCTTATGACCCTCAGTACTCACATCACTCTGGAGGTCATAGGCCTGCCGAGCATGGACTACATCGTTCTGGTCAGGCAGACACGTCCACTGGTGCAGGTAGTTCTTGTAGTCTACGTCGCTCACTAAGGTCTGGCACTTCTTGGCCAGCACCACCCCCAGCATGTCCACTGGGCTGCTGAACTTGGTCTTCCACTTCTCAAAGTCCTTCTTGTACTCCCTGTCACTCTGGACCTTGGCCACATGCATGGACCACATCATCTTGGGGTCATCATGGATAGCTCGAGCACCAATATGGTGACCAAGTTGCTTTCGATAGCCTTCTTTGTACTTGTACTGGAAGAAGAAAAAGACTGCTACTTATGTCTTTTAACTTTTGGTAAAAGCAATTCTTAGGCATTAAAAATAATTATTTTTTGAATATAAATAGTATATAATGCCAAATAAATAAATGAAGGAAATGTATTCATCAAGAATAGAAAAATTAACACAGTTCTACTACTAGAGACAACTTTTTTGGTGTGTATGTGTATGAAAGAGAAAGAATAAAATTAGCACATAAGTCACACATTATCTGAGTTTTTTCCTGCTCTTTTCAGTTATTACATAAGCATTTTTCTATGTCATTAAATATTCTTTATAAGGGTGATTTTTTAGTACCATCAGGTATCTCACTACATGGGTATACATTAATACAATTAACCTTTCTCTGTTGACCATTTATTTTTAAATTGTGATAATTATTTTCCATGTTTTGAAAATAAAAGAAAAAATTTTTATCCTCATAGATAAAACAAAGGACAATTTTTAGAAATGTGAGCAAATTCATCTTTTAAAGAAAACAAATATTTGTAGCTGAGGCATAAACAAATATACAGTCTACGTGGATAGTAGAACTTGGAACTTAGAACTCCTGTTTACTGTGTCCTTGCAGATTTATTTGTTTCTAGGCCATAGATGGGGTTTTGCAGCAATCTTGCAATAAGTTGGACTGTATAAAAGAAACACATTATGTGGAAAAGTCAAAAAAGATACCTGAATTATAGTCAAGCATACAGTGGTTTTATCTAGCAGGAAAAACACAATATTTGAAATGTGTGTTGCTATGGACCCAGTCAGAGTTAGAATTTGGTGCTGAGAATTTTATTACCATTATTTTATACCATTTACAGACAAAAAGAACTATTAGCAACAACTTTAACCTCTTTGTTTACTTTCTCCACTGTAAATCCAGGAGAGAGAAAGTGATTTTTAAGCCAGAACTAAAGTGAAGAACTTCTCAGGTGTACTTACATCACTGGCTATGTCCCTGGAGGCCTTGGCTGCCTTGATAGGAATGGCGTCGAGGCGCATGTCATAGCCTTTCTTCCTGGTTTCTTCTAGGCCAAGTTTATATAATTTCTGGAACAGATATAAGTAATCTTCAGTTTGATTTTTAAAGTGAATTGTAAGCAAAATATACCAGGCACCACATATTTATTTCTTACCTCGCTGTAGTTTATTTTGTTTTGTTTTGCTAGTAAAACCTCAGGGGTGTCTGGCATAATGTGGATACTAGTTTTATCCTTGTTCCAGCCTTCTGTATAGAGGTGCTAAAACAAACAATAGTACAGGACAAGTACAGATCAGTAATGAATAGTCTGATTCTTAGTGAGAATAAAGAGATTCTGCTCTGTGAGCTAGGATTTGTGACATTTTCAGGTTTAGATGTCTCGTGTCAGTAGGAAGTGCCATGCTTACTTTAAAATCACTTTAGTGGTAAGCAAAAGAGTTGAACCAAGATATTCTTCCATAAAAACAGATTTTAGTTTTTCCACAAAAAAGAAAAAATGCCATCCCCATGTAAAGAAAGGACTTACGTGGTTCATGGTAATAGCATTGTTTTTTGCCAAAACCATTGGTATGGAATCCATAAGACTGGAAAATTTGAATTTATCTGGGTGCTGACGGTACACATGGTCACTCAGAATTTGAGTAGCTCTTTTGTTCTTCTCATCCTCAAGAGAACCAGTAGGCATCCAGCCAATGCCTTTTAGCCAGTTAAGATCAGACTTGTACAAATTCTGAAATTGCAAATGAGAAGCCACTAACTGTAAGCATATGTCCCAAAAGAAATAAAATATTTATATTGCATTATATATATTGCAATACAATTTTTATTATAGTGCATTTACACTATGCATACACACAACTATATATATATATATATATATATATATATATATATATAATGTACACACAATATTTTAATGCTTAAATTCTTGGGTAATTTCAAAATTTTGATATGAATTGTAAACCAAGAAAATATCCAGTTAGAAGCATACTTTGGAAAACACTTAAGCATTTAGAGAGTGACTCAGTTCTCCAGTTCTCTAGATCAGCAGTCTTACTGCTTTCATCAAAGCAACGGGACTTTGCTGGCTCACCCTTTGTAGAACAATGGTGTTTTCAGACATTTTGGTGACTGGATAGGGCCTGGGCATTAGTCCAAGAAAGGAGAACTTGGCTGTGTAAACTCAACTTCCCTCACATTAGGGAATTTTGATACTTAGGAAAGGAGTCACAACACTCAACTGAACAAAATAAAATCTTAGACTCACATCGCTCTGGAGGTCATAGGCCTGCCGAGCGTGGACGACATCGTTCTGGTCAGGCAGACATGTCCACTGGTGCAGGTAGTTCTTGTAGTCTATGTCGCTCACTAAGGTCTGGCACTTCTTGGCCAGCACCACCCCCAGCATGTCCACTGGGCTGCTGAACTTGGTCTTCCACTTCTCAAAGTCCTTCTTGTACTCCCTGTCGCTCTGTATCTTGGCCACATGCATGGACCACATCATCTTGGGATCATCCTCAATGTTCCGGGCCCCAATATGGTGGCCCAGTTGCTTGCGGAAGCCTTCTTTGTACTTGTACTAAGGGAAAAAAAATGTGTCTTTTTCCTTTGAAACTTAGCTTATGTGTCCTCTTTGTGGCAAATTACAAAGCACATTGACTCTAGGTATCTTATTAAGCCTAAGCAGCTATGGATTTCAGGTTTTTGATAGGAAAGATTAAAGGCTAAATTTAGCTACAAATTCCATACATAATAAATGTATCCTTGATCTTATCCTCATCCTATGCTAAAAGTCTGGGATTATTTCTCTCAGTTTTAAATTGTTACCCCTTAGAAGATTTTGTTCAACTTAAAATTAAATTGAGATTGCTATGAAGTGATAAACTGCAATCAAATCAATATCAACAGGGGATAATGTCTTACTTCACTGGCAATTTCCCGGGATGCTTTCGCTGCTTTGATTGGTATGGCATCCACAGGGAGGTCGTAGCCTTTTTTCTTTAGCTCTTCATATCCCATTCGGTAGAGTTTCTGGTAAGAGATGAAGATCATTTTGAGAAAAAACATTCTCCATAAACAACAGCAGGACTTGAGTCAAAAGTGCTAAATGTTTTAGGAATCCATGAGAGTAGTATTCGTGCCATAGACTCTTCAAATGTAATTGGAAATTATGCCCAAGGATTGCTGATAATCCTATTTTAAACTTTAAAGTGCTGTGATTAACCTAGTTGCATGAAATTAAATGTCAGCTCTTCTCTAATTCATAGGAGAACGAGGCAGAAGTAAACTGACAGATAAAATATTATTTAGGTGCTATTTTCCAATTAATGTTGAGTGCTTCACTGTAAGTTGTAAGAAAAGAGTGATGCCTTCTATCTTACTCCTCTAGAGAGAAAAAGCCATGGGAAAGGGGCTATTGCTCTTTGTAGCTAATGCATTGTGAGACAGTGTCTGCCTCATAATACAGGACCACACAAAGAAGATCAACATTTGCAGGTAACGTATAGTCTTTCACAATTAAAAAAAATTATATATTAAGGAAGGCTCTAAAATTTATGTGCAATTATTTATTTTTCAGATTTGTGACATAATTGAATAATTGAGATTTTAATTTAAAAGCACTTTAATCTAGAAACCAGATTGTTTAAAATGTCTATTGATTTTTTTTTTTTTTGGTCTTTCTGAGACAGGCTCTCACTACGTAGTTTAGTCTGGCCTTGAGCTCACTTTGCAGCCCAGGCTGGTCTTGAACTCACAATGATCATCTTGCCTCAGCCTCCCAAGAGCTGGGATTACAGGTGTGAACCACCATGCCTGGCATGTCTATTGATCTTGCACCTGAGTTTATATTTCAGTGTTCATAGTGTTACTTTAATACATTCTTTAATGTTAAAGTCATTTCATTAGAGTTTACAATTTGTTTTTTAAATATTTAATTTTTACATAAATTTCAGGAGACTGTGATAGGATGACAATAAATATAAAAATGAAATTCTCCTGCATGGTTTTGTATGCTCACTTGCTCAAAATCTCATGGCGTAACTACTATGTGTCAGGCACAACACTAGGTATGCATTGCAGATCCAATAATAATTGTCTGTGCCCACATGGAACACCTGACTATAGAGAAGCAAGTGATATAAACCATTACTTTATAGTGAGATGTATAGTAACAGGATGCAAGGAACAGTTAAAATAGCCCTAAATACTGCCCAAAACAGGGAGTACAAACGTATTGATGTTTCATCTAAAACCCACTAAATAAGAAACTAGAAGCACACCTAGTTTGTTACTCAAAATGATTTAGGGATTAAAAAGAACTTCCAAATATTTTCACTGACTTAGAAGCAATTAAAATGAGATTTCTGAAAATGCATGCTGAATTTGAAAACTTACATCACTGGTATTGATTAAGTTTGCCTTAGCCAGAATAATGTCAGGTGTATCTGGCATGATGTGAATTTGAGTCTTGTCCTTGTCCCAAGCTTCTCTATAAAGTCTCTAAAAGGAGAAATAAAAGTTTATCAGTGGCCTTATTAGATCAGGGCATGACATAGTTGGATTCAGACAGGATTGTTAGATTCATCTGCATTAAATGTTACACTCACTAACATAAGCAGAAAATAGATGTGGTTTTTTGACTTGATTGTAATTGCCTTTCAAAATATAGATTATGAGTCACCTTTTTAAAATTACAGATAATTCTACCTATAAAGTCGATCTATGAAATTAAAACCTTTGCCAATATTATCAAGTGGAGGGCCAGGGATTTAGCTCAGTGGCCTAAGCACCTGCCCAGCAGGCGCGAGTTGTGAATTTGACCCCCAGTACAAAAAAAAAAAAAAATTATCAAATGGAACTGAATTCTCTGTGTTTTGGGCTGTGCAAGTCCCCCTTAATGTTGAGTTGTGAGACAGCCCTTGCCTTCTCAAAAGAAGACTTAGTCCAGGTAAGCCTAGGAATTAGGAAGCTTCTTTTCTTTTCTAATTTACTCTTTACAGTTATATTTCATATAACTGTGAAGAGGATGAGGATTTTCAAAAGAATTGTTTGGGAATTTATCAGAATCTCTTGGATGTCTTTAAAGTCATTCTTACATCTGTCTTGAACAGAAGATGAGAAGACACAGATAAGAATCTCATTGGTTTACTAAAATAAGGTAGTGAATGTTTGAAGAGTAGAATATTCACAGTGTTAGAAAACCTTCCCACAACGTACTTACTAATTACAAAAGTAAAATAATAACTTGACAGTGGAGGAGCCTACAATACTACTTTAATCAAGTGATCAGAGTTTTAATGCTCAGAAACAGGACAGATTGATACCACGAGCCTCCCAAGACCCAATCTATAATGTCCACCTTAAAACACACAATCTGAATCTAATAACAAGGATGCACCCAAAAATCCTAACTGAAGGGGTTTTACAGAATAACTGGTCTGTACTTTTCACAAATGTCAAAGAGTTGGAACCCAAAGAAATAGTGAGGAAATAGTCCAGTGGAGGGAAAAAAATTAAAAACATAGCAAATAAATGCAATCTGTGATCATGAATTGGATCCTGGACCAGAGAAAAGTTGTTTTATTTTGCTATACAGAACATTAGTGTAAAACTGAATATATTCTGCAAACTAGTATTGTGTCAACATGAGTTGGTGGTTTTGAGCATCCCACCACAGTTATGTAAGAGAATGTACTTCTTTTCAAAAGATATACACTGAAGTATTTAGGGGTAAATGGCATCATGAAGCAATTTTCTTTCTCACATAGATGTAGACAGGAGACAAAGGAAGAGAAAGATGGAAAGAGGAATGAAAAAAGGAAGAACAAGAGACTGTACATGTGTTAAAGCATTAGCGTTTGTAAAATCTGGGTGAAATTTTACATATATAATTTATAATTATATATTTTATATACAAAACATACATTATTTTCCATGTTTTAGCTATGTATGACTGAGATTATTCCAATATAAAATGTTAAAGTTACATCGATCCCTTGGACTTGTCATTTCCCTTTGAATTGTATAGTATAAGATGGATCAGTACTTTTCTTCTTTTTTAACATGATGGTAACAGTGAATACAACCCAGATAAACAGATTAGGACTTTCAGGACCAAAACAGAAATAAGCTCATTAATTGTTTATCTCCATTAGCCTTACATGTTTATCTCCATTAGCCTTTAAGCTACTGATGTCATATACTAGATGATTATTGAAAGGGCTGCCTTGTGCATTGTGGGATTTTTATCAGCATCACTGATTTCTATCCACTAGGGGCCAGTAGCATACCAACCCCAAGTGTGGCCAGAGCAAAAATGTTTTTAGATGTTGTCAAAGGTTTTCTGTGAGACAAAATTCTCCCTGGTGGAGAACCACTAAACTAAACTATTTCTTGAATGGCATGTGCCAGTTTCATCTCATGGAATACAGAAAAAAAAATCCAAGCGTGGTCTGTACTGGGATAAATACATCAGTCTTCTCAAAAGAAGAAACAGCATGTCCCAGGAGCCCCGTTGCCCAAGTTCTGGCCCAGTCTCCTGAGACCCAAAGAGGATCAAATTTCAGCATCCCTGTAATTAGGTTTTACTATCAGGTTATGTTGATCAGTTTTATGATCTAGAGCATCTCTGTTGGTCACCCTAATAGCTTAGTTTTTCTCTCTTGTTTCATGGAAAGAAAAAAAAAAACTAGGGTTCTAAGAAAAGGGAAATATTTTTCATAATTTTGTGCTTTTCTAGTCAATCTGTTGGATGCAAACTGCATGATAAGAGCAACAAAAAAATGGATACTTGGATAATCATATTGAAGCATACAGGTCAACATTTACTATAACTTAGAAACAAAACAGCAACGTCTATGAAGGGTTTGGTAGGAAGCAAAGAGTCGCAATTTACCAGTGCTTACTGTATATAAACTGATTATGGGCTTACACATATTACATAAATCTCTTCATGTATTTATGTAAAATTTATAGCATATTATATATAGTATGCATATTTAGATCCTCCTAAGATTAAGATGGCTGTCATATATTTAAACTTTATTACCAGAGTTCCAAAATCTTGGGGCACATAATTCAACTTTCTATAATATTCAGGGTTAGGTTTTTAGTAGTGTTAATAATCATTTCCCTCTGCATATAAAATTATTCTTCACTGTTATCTCTCATTTATTTTATTCAATAAATACTTATTGAACACCTATTATATTATCAGTGCTAAAGAAGGAAACAAGCTAAAGATGAAAAATATACTTATTTACTCTGCTATAGTATTACCAGTTTATCTTAATTCAGCATTACATACATTTTGAGCACTTGTCAGAAAATGCACTCTTCGAAACATTTCTACTATGCTTTTGCAAAGTACTTCAAATCTCTCCCCTGCATAAACTCTATCTATTCCAACAACAAGAAATCTAGTTCTTTAATACATTCAAGTTTTAAAGAAAAAAATGTATGCTCAATAACTTTCTCCTTACATTTTGGTTAAATAAATAAGTTTTGGGTGACAAATTAATATTAACTGTTTTTATATTACTCAGTGTAGAGTGGTTGACAGTTCAAATAAAGCAAATCGATATAAAACATTTTGCTGGGGCACATGGTATAATGCTTTGCTGTTCTACTTCTTCAGTAAGCAAATGCTATTGAGCAACTTTCAGGTAGCAGGCACCACAGTCTCTTTCACTGATTTCTAAATAATTACTCACATCACTCCTATTTTTGGCATTTGTCTTTGCCAGAACTATGTCCATGGCATCAGGAATGCTGGTAAACTTGTTTTGGTCTGGAGGCTGACGATATTTCTTTTCACTGATGATTTCTGAAGCCCGCTTATTCTTTTCTGCTTCCAAAGAACCCAAGGGACTCCATCCTATGCCTCTCAGCCACTCCAGGTCAGACTTATACAAATTCTGTGAAAGGACAAAGCAAGCCATCAAAGTTCCATCCTTACCTGGACCTTTTACTTACGTGATTCTATGTATAACAAGCAGGTGCATTCTAGATCTTCGATGATAATTCCTCTTTCGAGTTTTTGTTTTTCTATTATTAAATGACTACTAATGTAGAATATGAATTTATATATAAACTATTGAATTTAATAGATACTGACCTCACTTTGTAGTTCATACACTTTTTTAGCTTGGGTAACATCATTCTGATCGGGCAGGCACGTCCACTGGTGTAAGTAGTGCTTGTAGTCCACATCACTAACCAAGGCCTGACATTTCTTGGCCAGCACCACCCCCAGCATGTCCACAGGACTTGTGTACTTGGTTTTCCACTTCTCAAAGTCTTTCTTATACTCTCTTTCACTCTGCATTTTGGCTACGTTCATAGATAATACAAGTTTTGGGTCATCTTGCAAACTCCGGAATCCAATATGGTGTCCAAGTTGCTTCCGGTAGCCTTGTTTATATTTAAACTGAAAATGGAGGAAACATGGTTTCTTTTAGTAACACAAAGACCTAATTAAACTCAGTTTGCTTTGTTTTCATATTTGTTTTCCAAAATTGAAAAAAAAAAAAGTTTTGTTACTTAACACCTTTTTAAGCAGAACCTTCCAAACAACCTAATGTAGCTGAGTATCAAAAGAAGTTACCATGAGAAATTAGTTGTTAGAGGCAGAAACAAATGCTTGCATGTGCTAGAAATTGTGTATGCTGACTTTAGGATAGCATTTAATAAAATTCTTGTTATATCTCATAGGAAAAAATATGAACTGAATGGCAGAAAAATTAAGAAAGTACATGACTACATGACTTAATGAATAGGCCTAAAATTGTAGATTATTTAATTGCAGGACTTTTAGAGGTCTGTCATACATTACAAAATCTTGTTTTGCTTGGGATCTCTGTCTCTGTTTTAGTCACAAATGGCATAAACATGCTAATTGAAATATGTTAATGAGAAATAAAATTCTATAAGAGCTCACTATAATGCCAAATGGGTTAAAATAAACTATAAAAATTTAAGAGAATAATAGTGAAATCCTATATTTATGTTCAATTGATAAAATAACATTTGTACTGGAGGGCAATAACACTAATAAATGTAATGGCATTTATAAGATGTTAGGAGCTAAATATATACTATAGCTTGAGAAATAAGTTGTACTGTTTCATAATACCCAGCTTCCTATTAAGTTGCCTATACCCTCAATATGGACAATCTGATAAAATGACTTATAAAAAAGTAGTCCAAGCTGGGCATGGTGGTATATGCCTGTAATCACAGCACACAAGAGGCTGAGGGAGGAGGATTGCAAGTTCAAAGCCAGCCAGGGTTTCATAGTGAGTTTAAGGTTAGCCTGGACTGCATACCAATACCCTATCTCAGAACAAAGTATTAACCACAAATTCTATATAGAGCAAATATAAATACCCATCATAAACTCTTTTACTCTGCCCTCCCATGTCAACCAACTACATTAAATTTTGAAAAGTTTAAAAGAAGTTCAAAAAAAAACCCAGGATAAACTATTAATAGAATTATCAGATTAAAGAACTTATAAAACTAAAACCAAAACAGTAAGAAACCAGAAATGTTTGAAGAGATATGAAGTAGAAAGAAGCCACTTTGTGATGCTCTAGAACAGTGGCCTACAGTTGTCAGTACCATATTTAAGGTTGAAATGAGGAAGTATTTAATGACAATCAGAGGTCCAATGAAGAAAACCTTAAATTTTTACATTTGTAGATATTCACATAGACTGTTGGAGATGGAGAGAAGGTAGATTGTTGAGTAGAGTTTGGGTTAAATAACTTTGTATTATCTTCTAACTCTAAATTCTATTATTCTAAGTTACTAAATTATGTATTCAAAAATAGCTCTAATTTTCTGCAATTTTATAGATACAAGGACCATTTAAAACTAAAAAGAAATACAGTCTCTACAATGGTGGGAAAGTTCATTGATAGTTAATTTAATTTTAGGGTAAGTTCTAATAGGTTCAATTATTGATGCTATTTCTTCAGTTCCTAAACTATCTTTAGCATATAATGCTAAATGAAAACGAGTTTACTTTCTGGGGAATATTCAAGCATAATTATTACTTTAGGTCCATCACGACACTGGTTTATTTTAATGAGATATTGACCTGTGAGCCAGAGAATGGATAATAATATATCACCAAATTAACTTTTCAGTATTTCTGGAATGCTTCAATTGAGTTAGAAAGACTCTCTCTTGTATCCTTAGGATTTATTGTCAGGTCCTGTCTTTAGGCACTCTTTCCACTGTGCATATTGACCAAATCCTCATTGTTTTGTTTAAAGATTTTGGTAAAGAGGTTGTGTTCCCTAAGATCCTCTGATTTTTTTCTGATTAATTTTTGGGATCAACTAAATGATACGGTCATGTCTATGTGGAACATGTAATGTAATATTTATAAAAACGTAATGACTTAGTAAGGACCATATCTAGTTTCCTCCCCAGAGGTATTAACTACCCTTTGGATCATAACTAGACACTGCCTTCTGGAGCACAAGGGTCCTTGTTCTATGAACTTTGAACCAAACATCCAACAGAAAGGGGAATTAGGATGCCTAGATCATAAATCTAAGAACCTGAACATTGCTGGGTTTCCCACACCTCAAGCTAGTTTCCTATAGTCATGTAAGTGCGAGCATTATGGTTTGGATCTGAAATGGCTCACATGCGGAAAGGTTGGTCAACTGTGTATCAGTGTTCAGAGGCAGGGCCTCCACAAAGTGACTGGATCATGAGGGTGCTGAATTCATCAAGTATGATGGCTTCACACCACAGTGAGTGTGGAAGGGGAGCTTTGCTACAAAATCTAGCTTTCTTTCTCATTCCCTCCTTCCCTTCTTCCCTCTTTCTACCTCTTATGTGTAGTGAAGTGAGCTGTTTCATTCTACCACATGTTTCCTGCCATAAAGGTCTGCCTCACCACGGGCCCAGAAGCATCACCACGGACTCTGAAACCTCTGAAAATCAGGAACCAAAATACACCTTTCTTCCTTTAAGTTGATTTCCTAAGTGTTTTGTCATAGCCACGGAAAGCTGACTAACACAGTAAGGGTAGGTTAAATAAAAGTAATGAACAGTTAGTTCCTAAATATGGCAAGGGTTGTAGAGGTTGATTTATTATCTGGCACTCTGAATTTGTCTAAAATAGACAAGGAGAAAACAGAAAAATTCATTTCACACAAAGTAGAAAAAGTTGAAATTGCTGGTTCTTTTGTAATGTCTTGAAACACAGCATCTTAATGTAATGGGTCTTAGGAGTCTCTGGCCACACTGTAATGTGGGAAGTCCCTTTTGATGTTCAAATAGGGATGGAGAAGAGTGTACTCTGGGAAAGTGAAGGGGATAGAAGAAGACAAAGGGAACAACAAAAGTAAAGTTTATCTATAAAAATAGTCACCAACATTAAGTCACCCAATTCAAAAAAATCGTATCTTTATACATCTCACACTAGTACTTACATCACTAGCGATATCCCTTGATGATTTGGCCAGCTGCACAGAGATTGCATCAACTGGGAGATCATAGCCTTTCTTCAAAGCTTCTTCCCATCCAAGTTTATAGAGTTTCTAAAAATTAAACAAATTCATTAGTATTCTTCCTTCTATATTAATAATTATGAGAGATTATTAAGCCAAAATTTAAGTAGAAAGTAGATATCAGATTCTAACATCATCTAGCCTATCTCTAAAGATATGGATAAAAACAATATAGGTGATTTGGTAGATTTGGGAAGCTTCTGACTTAGTATCATGTGACTTGCTTCATTTTTTATTTTAATTTTGGCTCTGAGACCCTCTTTGTGCTTTATGTGGTCATATCAGGTATATCAGGTACCATTCTGCCATCTGTTAACTACCATCTTGGCTATTTTAAAAACCAGCACAATATTCTATCTAAGTGATAAAAGTAAAAGAAGAAAGTGAGGTAACTTTTCTAAGTTAAATCTAGCAGTTTTAAAAACAGCAAATAGCACATCCTCTGCTCTCCCTGTGCCAGGTACTATGCTCAGAGCTTCACATGAAATTTCTCATTTGGTCATTACGGCAATCCAATGTCATGGGCACTTTTGTGGTCCTAATTCCAGGAATGAGCAAACTGAGGTTTAGACACATCGAAAATTTGCCCAGAATATGTAAATTTTAATGTCAAAGCCAAAATTCATACCAAATCTGTTTGATACATTTTTTTTTTTTGTTTCAACATTTGTCGATTTCCCAGTTTGTACCAAGAACGATGAGCATAGAGATAAACAAAACAGATGCAGTACCTGTCTCTTTGGAGCATACATCCCTAGCCAAAGCCCTCACTCTAAACTACACTCTGCGGTCTCCCTAGGCTAACCAATTATAGTCATTCACTTCCATTTTTGCTTCAGCACTTACATCATTTGTTTACTATTAAATCATTTTATAGGTTTAATAAGTTTCATGCAAAAACACAAAAGTAATATGCATATACTTTTACCTGACTATAGAGTGCTTGATTCTGCTTGGCTTGTAAAATATCTGGTGTATCAGGCATCACATGAATCTTGGTCTTATCTTTATTCCAATCAACAGTGTATAAATGCTAGAAAGTGGGGGAAAAAGAGATACATGAGGTCTAAATAACTTCAGGAGAAACAGGAAAAAAAATATGCAGAGAATTTACACTCAATTTGAAATAGTAAATAATAATTAAAGTAGGATGATTCAGAAGAGATGTTTAAGAAACAAACTCAGATTTTAAAAATATTATTTTGGATATTTTTCACCAGCTAGAATGGATTGAAAGTAGTTCAGATGTAATCATTAAAACTTCAAAGTAATTTCTACCCCAATTAGAAGGGGAAGGGAAGGCAGCACAGGAGATAGGCATTGAAAATGGTATAGAGAGCTGCTCCGGAACTGTCTGCCTCTACCTAGAAGTGGTGAACCTGAGCCGAATTTCCCACACAAAGACCAGAGCCTGTTAGCCTTTCCTCACTGGATTGCTGCATGAAGCGCAAGCTCTCCTACCCTGTTCATGGTATGCGCGTTCTGCTTGGCAAGCACCATGTCCATGGAATCATTCAGCTTCTTAAACTGGAAGTTGCTAGGATGCTGGCGATATTTCTGATCACTGGCATATTCTGTGGCTTTCTTGGCCTTCTCCACTTCGAGGGAACCAGCTGGACTCCAGCCAAGGCCTTTGTACCAGTCATTGTAGTCTTGTTTATATTCATTCTATAAAGAGAAAAGGCAAATGCTACCACTTCAATTTTAACACAAAACTAGGGCATGGAGGACTGTGATCTCCCTTCCCATGCTAAGAATCCAACTATATCACCCAGACAGAAAAGCCTTACATCACTCTGTATGTGATTCATATTCCTGCTCAGCTCGATGCTCATCGCATCGGGAAGGAGGATGTACTTGTGAATCAGGTGCTTGTAGTTAGTGTTGGTGATGTTGGCTTGGGCATCCTTGGCAGCTGTGACACTAAGCATGTCAGCAGGGGTGTGGTAGCTGGTCTTTGTCTTCTCATAATTTTTCTTGTATTCTCGATCAGATTGCATCTTAGCCACTTGCATGGAATGGACTAGTTTGGGATCATCCTCAAGGCTGCGGAAACCAACCATTTTTCCCTTCTCCTTTTCATAATTATACTTATATTTGTACTGTGAAGAAAATAGGAATATATATAAGCAACAATTCTCTTAACTAAAAATGATTGTTATATAGAGTGCTACAGTATACAAAACATGTTTTGGACATTTACCTTTGTGACTTGATTCTTATAACTATACTTTATAAGATAAATAGAAAAATTCTCATTATTGCCCATGTTATAGATGATTATAATTCTGAAATCAGAGAGGAGTATGACTTGCTGAAGCGACTAAGGATTAGAACCCAGAACTTATGATGCTACACTGCACTCACTGACTTATGCAGACACTCTATTATTATAAAAAAAAGAATACAGAAAAAGAATAAATGATCTAAGCAGTTTAATATTACTCTGATAAATCAGTCAGTTATTTGCTGATGAGAAAAGGTCAACTATAAAATAAACTATAATTTTAGAATAGCTTTATATTTGTGAAACTCCATTACTTCTATGTATTTATTTATTTTAAAGTTATTATTACTTTGGTACCAGGAGTCAAACTCAGGACCTTGTGCTTGCCAGGCAGACACTGTGCTGCTGAGCTATATCCCCGACCCAACCGTTACTTTTAAGAGTCTATAAACTGACATAATATGGAAGAAATTTGTACTATGGAGCACCTCAACTTCTATTGAGGGGAGATTACAATCCATGGAAAATTTCTCATTCTGTCTATATCCTCAAGAAGCAGGAGCCAGAAATGACAAATTCAGTGCAAGGAGAATGAGGAATTCTCAGGACAATGGGAGGGCATTGGAAGGGCTGTATAGGTAGGGATAGAGAAGAACAGAAATGGAGGAGGAAAGGACAACTGGGCGGAACCAAGAAAGTGTGCGCTAAAGTGTGCTCCTTCCATCACCCCCAGTCATGAAATGCTCCCTGGAAGGGAATTTCTGGTGGAAAACAGCCAAGTGAATGAATTAAGCTTCTCACAGGAGATACATTATGAAGATGTGGTACTGATGTACTGGCTCTCTCTGGGGTGTGATGAGGGCACTGATTCATAGTGTTTAACAATTTCTGTAGTACAAATATTCCCATCTCAGCTGATGTTAAGTTACAAGTGGCTTAAGAGCTGGTTTGCAAAGTTTCTGATTAGTTAAAAATCACTGTCACAAGCCCAAACAATCAGTGCCCCAGCACAACGCTGCATGAGACATTTTGTTAGGAAGTCAAATCCTAAGATGCAGACACAAGCCTTTCACCAAGAAGGGGTTGCTAAGAGCCATAGCTTTAGTGACAGAATTCAAAGTTCACCTACATCTTCCGAGGCAGGGAGCTAAGATCTATGGGGTCAAAACATAGCATTCTGTGTTCAGAAATGCCAGGGAAAACGCACAGACAAGACGAAGAGACACACACAGGCCCCAGTGAGGTCACTGTTAACAGGCACACTTTTTTTCTTCATTTTTTATCCACTCAGTGCTTCCAGAGCTCAACCCTTACTACTCCAGTGGACTGGAAACCCCCGGTCAGGTGACCACTTTCCTTCACACTTACATCACTTGCAATATCTCGTGAGGCCTTGGCAGCTTTGATAGGAATTGCATCTGTCCTGAGATCATAGCCTTTCTTTTTAGACTCTTCCAAAGAAAGCTTGTAGAGTTTCTGTAAAGAGAAGCAAAGGCAATAGTTTTCCTTTACATAGGAAAGCCTAGGAAAGTCCAGAAGAGTAGACCAGCGCCATGGGGTTCTTTTCATTTTAGGCAGAAGGCTTTGTTTGTGGTTCAGGGGTCAAATGCTCTCATAAGTAACATAACTGTGTTTGGAAAAAAAAAAAAAAACTGTACAAATTCAAACATCAGGAAGCCACTAGAAAAAATAAAAGGTACTGATTTCTCTCAGATTGTAAATATACACTAAGGGTGTGAAGTAGATTGTTCTCGATGTACTTTATCAAGTAAAAGTATAAGGAAAACTAAAGTACAGCCATCTTCATTTATCACAAGAAAACTTCACTAAATTTTAACAGGCACTTTTAATCGTATAAATATGTAGATTCTACAGTTTTAAAAAGTCAGCAAATCTAAATCGCTGTGGAATTCAAACAAAGAAAAGAAAAGGATCAGAGAATTTCTTAGCAATTAGGGTGAGGAAAAACAAGAAATGAAATAAAGCATCAAGGCATTTTCTAACAAGTGTTCCACATTCCTTGTTTTAGATCTTGCCCCAATTCCTTCAAACTGTTTATCTTCCCTTCTTTAGGATCATATCAAAAGCATGACAGAGGGGCTCTCTGACAGCGAGCTCCTGGGACTCTCACTTCCTTTTCCTCTTCTGGCCACAAACCCTGCTCTTCCTGCCAAGCCTTTTAGTTTGATGAGTTCTTGCCCCTGAACAGAATCCAATCACTTTCCAAATTCCTCACTGCTTGGCTCAGCCTCCACTGAGAGGTGCAACTCTTGGCAGAGTGAGATTAGAAAGGGAATGATTCTCATTTGTGGATTCCACTATTATTTTTTAAACATTTACACTTGCAATTAAAAGGGACATTGGTTAGTTAAGTTTGTGTTTATTGGGTCAAACAAGCTGGAAAGAAAGATGCCAACAGGGGAATTGTACTTACGTTACTCATATTAATTGCATTTGCTTTTGCCAAAATAATCTCAGGGATGTCAGGCATGATGTGGACTTTGGTCTTGTCAGCTTCCCATGCTTGTTTGTAGAGATGCTAGGAAAAAAAAAGTGTAGGTAGTATTTAAAATCTTAATAGGAGCTCACTCAGCGCATGTGTACAGAGCTGTTTCCAGGCGCTCTGCTGGTTCAGTGTCACGAACTTATACTCATCCTCACCTTAGACAAATGGGACTGACTCATCTTCAAAGAAAGGTTCCCTACTTATTTTGTTATGCCAGTGAGATGGGAAGATTTCACTGGACATTGGAGGGGGCACTAATTGGGAATTATTTCTCTTTTAAACTCTAAGACCTTTTCCAAACTAAAAGGAGTTAGCAAAAACCTGTGAATTAAATAAAAGAGAGACCTGGATTCTCTTTGAAGTACTTGAAACACTACATTATTGAAAGACTTACTTCATTCATAATTTTTGCATTATTCTGGGCCAAAACCATGTTCATCGAGTCCATCAGTGTGGAATACTTCAAAGTGTCTGGGTGCTGCCGGTACTTCTTTTCACTAATAATCTCCATGGCTTTCTTATTTTTCTCAGCTTCCAGGGAGCCCAGAGGCAGCCATCCAATGCCCTTCATGAAGTCAGCATAGTCAGCTTTGTACTGATTCTGCCAAAAGGAAAACATTCAATATCAAGATGAAATCAAAACTCCAGTTTTCAACCAATAGCATATTGAAATTTGAACATTTTTATTCCTAACACTCTCTTTTTTTACAAGAGAAATTAAAAAACAGAGCCATCTTTGTGATTTGCTTTTCTTAAGGCCTTCATGAAGAAAAAGTGCTAGAAACACCAAAAAGACTAACCTGCCACGTGACTCTTCTCTCCTTGCGAAGGTGACTAACGTGACCCAGGTTACAAAAACTTCTAAGTCTCCATTGAGCTTTTGGAAGCCCTGCTTCTCTCTATGCAAATCTGATCACCTTCCACCACTACACGTCTCTCAGGCATGACAGAAACCTCAGTGGGACTTGGTGCAAATTTTTATTTATCCCTCGGCTCTGACATTGTTCTCTACAACTGTACCACAGTTCCTTTCATTAGGCACGGAGGCACCTCCCTGGCAAACATTAGCTCAATTTCACATCCCCAAAGAGAAATGTAGGCTTGACTTGGTGTGGTCTGCTTTCGGTCAGTAATTTAAATTCATTTCTTCTAACACCAAATAACCTCCCCAGCTGTATTCATCCCCAAAGCTGTCTCAGTCACTGGTTCTCAATATTTGATGAGTAAGACAGGCAACTGCAAAAATAGAAGCAGTGGGATGAAAGCTCATTGGGAGTGAGGGGCTGGAGCTTCAGAGCTCCTTCACTTTTACTCCTGTTAGGAGCCTTTAATGCACTCGATCCTCTTTGCTACATTTATTTTCCTTAGTACGTTCTTCCTGAACCAAGTCTCATTTGCTCTGTTGCTGTATTCAGAATCCAACAAAAGCTCACAGAAACTAAAGTAGAAAGTAAGACTTTAGTTTCTTGAGTTGATCTGCTTTTATTAAAAGAATTAAATTCTAAGGCAACAAATAGAATACCATGGTCAGAAAATTTGCCCGTGAATTTCTTTCAAGATTGTTAAAATGTCATTACTATGGTCACTGGTGATTTGCTTAAATGTTGTGGCTTTCACATACATCACTTTGAATCTGCATCATATTCTTGGCCAGTTCAAAGCTCATGGCATCAGGAAGCATGTTGTAGGTATGAATTATGTTCCTGTAGTTGGCATTAGTGGCTATTTCTTGAGACTTTTTGGCTGCCACCACGCTGACCATGTCCACCGGGGTGTGGAATGAAGTCTTGGATTTCTCATATCCCTTCTTGTATTCCCGGTCTGACTGCATCTTGGCCACCTGCATGAAGTGCACCAGCTTGGGGTCGTCTTCCAGGCTCCGGAAGCCAATGTGTTTCCCTTTGGCTTGTTCATAGGCTTGCTTGTATTTGTACTGTGGAAGAAAAGAAAACACAACAAAAGGAATGGAGAAGAAAAGTGAACAGATATCATTCACTAGGTGCCACTCACTTTGGCGCCTTGGTAAAGGACTTCAGAGTTCATCTAGAATTAGGCAGGGAGGGGTCACCAGGGCCAGGGAAAATGGTTTTATACTTCGAATTTTTTCCTGTATTTGAGTCCGTGGAAAGAAAATAATCTCAGAGTTAAAGAGACACAAAAATAAGTTGGCTTGGGGTGATGGAGGAAGCAGTTCTTCCTACCCAAGTATCTAAGCACAGAAAAGCCTGCAGGCATAGCGCTGATAGTGCCTTGTTAAAGTGAATAAAGAGCCTGGTTGTGGTCCCCTGGATGAAACGTGTAGATTGCACCCTCACTAAAAATGGTTTAAAAACTCAAAAATCAACTTATTAAAACAAAACCCAGTCACTTTTTACATTGAATAATGAACAAATGATTAGAGGGTACTTGAACTTGATTAGAGGGTGAAGAGAGGTATCTTGTGGGTTATGTGGCCTGATATTTCCCCAAACTGACAGGAGCTGACCCCAGCTCCTGAACACACACAAGCTTGGCTTATTCTCTGCCCTTCATGCAGCCTAAAAAAGGACCAGGGGACGTGCTTACATCACTTGCAATGTCTCTGGAGGCTCTTGCAGCCTTTATTGAAATGGCGTCAGGCCTCAGATCATAGCCTTTCTTCTTTTCTTCTTCCCAGCCAGATTTGTACAGTTTCTAAATAATGAAACAGAAAGCAAATAGCATCTTATTACTTGGGTTTGAATGGAGATCCTGATTCCAAAGTGGTTGTCGTGCAGAAGACAGACATTTCCTAAGTATTAGTTCTCTTCACCTTCTCCCCCACTTTTTGTCACTGATCTACTTACATCACTCATGGTGATTTGGTTTACTCTGGAGAGTAAAATGTCTGGAGTATCAGGCATGACATGAATGGTAGTCTTATCTTTGTTCCATTTTTCAGTGTAGCGCCTCTACAAAAAGAAAGTCACACAGGGGATTCAGAACAAGGCAAGTTTGTAGTCATACTAACGAGAAAACGAGATTCACATCCTCATGGTGGAAGAGGTTAAAGCTGACAATAGAAAATGGATGAGATGAAATAGGAAAATGGCTGAGGACAACAAATACACAATGAGAAAAATAATCATCAGTAAGGGAGCCCTCTTCCACTGAAACAAAAATTGCTATTTTGCTTTCACTGCATTATCATGGTGAGCTGCAGGGCTATGTTGTACTCTCAGTGTGCTTGTAGAGATGGCCTGAAAGTTAACAGAAGAGAGAAAGCTCTTAAATACACGGGCATTCTCACCACCACTGCCAGCAACATGGTCACCAGGAAAAAAAGAATGTGGAAGAAGTCTGCAAGTCAGTGTGAGGCATAATGGCCCATGTACTCTAAGGGTCTGGTGGGGGCCAGCAGGCAGGCTCTTACCTTGTCCATGTTCAGTTTGTTACTTTTGTTAAGTGCCTGTTCCATTGTGTCCATGGCATACGTGAACTTCAGCTTCTCCGGGTGCTGGCGATACTTCTTCTCGCTAAGAATCTCTCCCGCTTTCTTTGCCTTCTCCACCTCCAAAGACTCTATGGGGACCCAGCCAATCCCTTTCATCCAGTTTGTGAAGTCAGATTTGTAGAGATTCTTTACAACAAGAAAGGAATTTTCATTTCAGAAAGAGGCAAGGCTTGAGTTTCTTTAGCTACACGACTTATTACCAGGGAAAAAACAAGGAAGATTGCAGAAGGGAGAAAGAGAAAACCTGGTTTTTACTCTCCGTGGTCATTTGGAAAAAATGATGATAATGAAAATGATTGTACATATGGTGGTTTTGGACAGAAAATCCTAACCTAACAATTCCTCCAAAAATTGACTTTTTCTTTTTTTGTCTTTTTGAGACAGGGTTTCACTGTGCAGTTCAGGCTAGCCTCAAACTCACTTTGTAGCCCAAGCTCGCCTCAAACTTGCAGCAATCCTCCTGCCTCAGCCTCCCGGGTGCTGGGATTACAGGCGTGCACCACCACACCCGGCCAAAAAATTGACTTTGTTTGAAGAAAAGAAACGAAAGTTAATGAATTTTGCACTAGGAAGATATTATATACCACATACTTAAGCCTTTGAAATTTTCATACAATACATTATATGCTCCCAAGTTTAAAATATATGCTCATTTATATTCACTTGTTTTTCAAATAAGTGAAAACCCAAAACTTCAAGTTCTGCAGGAGATCGTTGGAGAACGGCGAGTCCAGCCAGATTTAGAATGGGTGGGCGGCTCTCGTGCTTCCCTTGCATCCATACAAACAAATGCCTGACTCTGCTGCCAACCAGCGCGTACCTCACTCTGGATCTGCATGGCATTTCTGGAGTGCTCCACACTCAAGGCATCTGGCAGGAGCGTGTAGTGGTGGAAGGGTTGTTTGTAGTTGGTGTTGGTAGCAACCTCCTGGGATTTCTTGGCGGCAGTCACACTGAACATATCCAAAGGTGTGTGGTACCGGGTCTTGCTGGCTTCGTAACCTTTCTTGTACTCACGATCTGATTGTATTTTAGCCACATTCATGTAGTGAACCAGTTTAGGATCATCTTGAAGACTGAGAAATCCAATTTGCTTGCCTTTGGCTTTCTCATAAGCCTCTTTATATTTGCACTATTTGAAAGAAAAGGACAGAAATTTGATAGGGTAGAAGTTTGAATTTATATACCAAGCAAAAGTCAAACTCAGTTTGGATCTACGTAGCATCTAGATTTGTTCAGTGTTTTTAAACAAACAACTGGCAAATAATTCTAACTGATGGCCTTGAAACCTGTTCTGAGGATAATTAAGGACTAATTTGCAGTTTATATCTAGATTGTTCACAAGTAGATTCTTTAAATGTGCTTGAAGATTCCTAAAAATTTCATTAATCACCTGATGTATATTTTTATCTTGTTTCCTTTATTTGCATTATATTATAAAATATTTCCATAATCAAGAGTAATTTCAGTAAAACCCTATTATGAAGAATTCAAATTAGTGAATTTTTTCCCTATGAAGGCATTTTTTTCAATTCATTGAAAACACATAATATACATTATAAAAAACAAAAGCTAATATCCTGTTATTCATTCTGTAAGTTCCTGGTTTCTCCTATTTCACTAGATGTTTTTCTTTGCTGAAATTATAAAATTAAAGGAGCATACTCTTTTGCACAATATAAAAAAAGAATCATTTCATTGTGACAACTACCCTTTTTTGAGAAATATTTGCATCAAGAAATATAAAAATATTATTGATACTTCGGATACTAGGAAATAGTTTGCATCATAGTTTCTTTATTTGCTTCCTTATGTAGTACATAGTCTCATACAACCATGTGCAGATTTTAAAAAGATATGAAGAGGCCATTTACTGCTTTCAAACTTGACTTACATCACTAGCAATATTCCTTGAGCTTTTTGCAGCAACAATAGGAATGGCATCTGTTCTCAAATCGTAGCCCTTAGCAAGGGTTTTCTTCCAGTCTGCTTTATAATGAGCCTTCAAGAAAAAAGAAAGATTGTTATGTGACTTTCCATTACTAAAAGAAAAATGAAACAGGACGCCAAAATGTTTCTTTAAAAACCTGTCAAAGAACATCCCTTTCTATTAAGAGAATTCACAGAATGAGGCTATTACCTCATCTTTTACATATCTATCAGATAAGTATAATTCTAAAACATATATATTTGTATAACAAAATAACAGAAAGGTAATATTCTGAATGTAAGATAAGATGTTAATTTATTTTTTCATAGTTATATACATGTTCAACTTTTCTTTAATAAGCACATAATTCTTCTGAGACAGTCAGGCATGGTGGTGCGTGCCTGTAATCCTGGTACTTGGGGGGCAGAGACAGGAGGATTGCCATGAGTTCAAGACAAGCCTGAGCTACACAGTGAGTTCAAGATCAGCCTGAACTATGTAGCAAGATTCTGTCTCAAAGAAAAAATACTTTTGAGAAAAAAATACTTATACTTTTCAGAATAAAGTATTTTAAACTTACATGCAGTCAGATATAGAAGCTAAAATTAAAAATTCAAATGTAGAGCCACCCTGCTTTAATTGACCTTATTTATTACTTATAAAATTAGGGGAAATTTTTTAATGAGCCAAAGCATAGAAATGGTTACTAAAAAAAAAATGGTCATTTAATGATAAACCAGAGCCTAAAATGTTAGGAAAAATGACTAAGCCATCTTTTAAGAAATAAACAGTGTTATCCAAAATTCACCAAGATGTTTTTAAAAAAGAAAAAAATCCAAATAGTTATCACCAGTTTTGTGTCTAGATTATCCAAAACAGGCTCATTCATTTTTTAAGTTTTTTGAAGAAAATTGGACTCTTTGAGAAGCTTTAGTAAATAATTGAAACAAAGGTAGTACAAAGCAACATTTAGTCTTCCCACAGACTATGTATTCCTACATTTTCCAATCATTTTTTCTGTTTCTTCAAAAATGGGGCAGTATTTTCAAGACTGATTTTACCACCCACTAATGAGTCACAGCCTATACTCTGAAAACATCTACAGTAAGCAAAATCTTACGATGCCCTCTGTCTCATGCTGTGTGATAAGGGCACCTGGGGAGTCTCAGGCTCCGTGTGCAGTTCGCTAGCCTTCAGTTGCTCAGCACAAGAGTTCCTGGAAGGGAGAGGCCCACGGAAGCAATATCAGACTGGCTCCAGGCCCAGTACTCACATCACTCATGTTGAAAGCATTGACCTTGGCTTGAATAAACTGAGGCAAGTCAGGGTCCATCGTGTACTTGTGCTTCACTTTCTCTCCCTCCACTTTGTAGTTCAGCTGCAAACAAAGGAAGAAACGTGCAAATGTCATGAAGTGACAGAATGGGAGCTTCATCAAGCACCCGCTCCTTTAAAACAGAAACTCTCATTTCAGTTTTCCACGTAGAAGGCAAATGCCTGCAGTATGGCGGGGAGGGGTCTCTGGCTGACACATCCACCATGTTTACTGGACTGTGTCCAGGTCAGTGTTAGGCTCTAGTGTGAGAAGTGATGAAAAAGGCAGACTGTCTTCCTGGTGCTTATAGTCTAGAAGAGACAGACAATAGACACGTGAACTACAAACTACAGCTAAAATGTGTGATATGCTTTAAACAGAATAACGATAGCAGAGAACAAGGGTAGTCACAAAGGCTCTCTGCAAAGCTAAAACTTACACTCAAACTTAGAGGAAGGGACAGTCCCAGGCAGAAGATCCTGGCCACTTTGAACAGCTGAGAGCAGCCTGGAACCTGAGGTTGGATGTGCACAGGGCAGCAAAGAAGGCTGGACAGAGCAGGGAGCAGGCCTTGGAGCAGAGGGTCCTTTCAGTCAAGTTAATAAGTTTAGATTTTTGAATCCAAGGAGATGCTCCGAACATGTTTTCCATATTCAAGGGATGTGATATGATTCTTGGTTTAAGACCCTCTCTCGGGTTGCTGTTTGAGGCCTCATGCAAGGAGTCCAGACAACGGATTGCTGCAGTCACCCCCATAAGAGAGAGACAAGGAGGCCAGAACTAGGGTTGGTGGCAGCAGAAAGACAAGTGCTCCAGCAAGTTGACTGAGAAACACTGAGGACTCTGACTTAGAAGGCATCCTGACTGTGAGGGTTTGCACTGTGTAGTACTGATGGAGATCACTGAGTTCCCAGCTTGAGTTAATAGGTAGATTTTGATGATATTTATTGGGATGGGAAAGACAATATACTGAGTGTACAGTTTTCCAAGCAAACTGGGAAAACTCAACAAGAAGTGACACCTTGCTCAGTAAAAAAGAAATCAAAATAATCTATATCATGTATGACAATTAAAATAGAATTAATCCTTAAACATCTGCAGTAATGTAAGAGCAGAGACTACATTAAGAAATAAAACCCACAAATAGGCCAGGCTTTGTGGCACACATCTATAATCTCAGCATTTGGAAGGCTGAGGCAGGAGGATTACCCCAAGTTCAAAGGCCAGCCTAGGCTACATAGTGAGTTAAGGGCCAGCCTGAACTACACAGTGAGACCCTATGTCAACCTCTGGCCCTGGAAAAAAAAAAAACTCAGATAATTCTCAGATCTAAAGCAATTAAACTGTTACTCACCTTCTAAAACTTGGATCTGAAAACAAAACAAAACAAAAAGTCTTTCTTCCTTTGTCTTTTACATTATCTCTTTCTGACAAAGGCATTTTAACAGAATTCTGAAATTACTAAATGATGAGAGGCACTGAGCACTGTAATTAGCCTTTGAAAGAATGAGGGTCCTAGGCTTAGAAATGAGACCCAAGATGACTTCAAATAAACTGCTTACCTGCTCCCAGAGGCCTTATTCTATGATTGCCTCTCAAAACCCAGAGCTGTTCTGCTAGGGGATTAGGACATTGTACCTTTCCCCAAGTATCCAACTAGAAATATCACAGCTCAGAGCAATAAATAGATTGTTCTGAAATTCAGACAGAGTAGCTAGTGATAACTGTAGTAAAGTTACTTCGTGTGTATAGTGGGTAGCGAGCTGTTCATGAATAACACAGATTCTACGTTTAGAAAATATAGCAAATTTAGAGCATACCTCTTTCCTCCCACCTATTTTCCCCATATTCAAGATCCAAGTTGCTTCAAAAGTAAAGCCCATGTTTTATGTTTGCTAACAGATGCATCCCTGAGTACTTATTAAGAAAGACAGAGCAGTAGCTCAGTCACAGGGGATTATTAATGAACAAACACTTTCAAAAGGAAAACACTTACATCACTTATTTGCTTTGTGTTCTGCTGAGCCAAAACCATGCCCATGGAGTCAGGTATACTTGTGAACTTGATGGTATCTGGGTGCTGTCGATACTTCCTCTCATTTAATGCATCGCCTGCCTTCTTGACCTTCTCAACCTCCAGAGAGCCAAGAGGGATCCACCCAATGCCCTTGAAGAAGTTGTTGTACTCATCTTTATATACATTCTGTAAAAGAGTAAGCTCGTATGAGAAATTATCCGAGGAAATATTCAAGGGATGTTTCTGCAATCTGTAATTCTTTTCAACAAGCTCATGTCTAACTATGCCTGTCACAGAGCTTATTACCTGGATCTTGGCATAAGAAGGAACAGTTCTGTTGTTAGAATGCATTGTACAGCACAAAGAATCTAGGTCATATATTTCCATGGGTACTGTTAAAAAAAATTGTCTCTTTTGATAATAAATTGGGCTTTCCTTTTGATTTCACTGTAGACTCCAAAACTTCAGGTTTCAGCTACACTGTCCACCTAAGCTATCCCTGATTTCAGCTGGGTAAAAAGATTTTCACTGAGTACCAATAAATGAATAACACTTCTTCTCTTTGCAGAGGAAAATTCGTATAGAAATCTGGTTCCTGTAGAAAGAAATGCCCTGAATATTAAACACTTTCCCATTCAGCTCTCCATGAATCATGCTGCAAGCACAAAACCTTCCGAGTTTATTTTAGATGACTCATTACATAGACGAACCTGGATGACCTTGAAGGAAACAAACTTTCTTGACTTTATGAAGCTTCAAGAATTCTCCGATTTTGTATTATACAAGTATCACTGTTGAAGCAGGCCCATAGGAGCATCTGCAGCTGAGAAGCTAGGTGGCTTCTCACGCAGCTGGCTGAATGGTTTTATCTTTCATCCATGATAACAAAGATGTCAATGATTATGACATATAGAAAGCCAGGAAAAAAAAAAAACCTAGCTTGTCTAACCAGCCTGTGATAGTTTTTCAACAAATGTTGCTGATTCTAAAGTGCATTTTTCAAATATCTTACTGCATTCTGAAGCCTACTAAAAGAGAGAGAAATGATCATCCCAACATTTTTGAGTCTGTTATGTTATACATACTTACATCACTCTGAATTTGATTCGCATTCCTCGTGTGTTCAAGACTCAAGGCATCGGGTAGATATGTGTAGTGATGTATTGGCTGTTTGTAGTTGACATTGGTGGCTACATCCTGGGCCATCTTTGCAGCTGTAATGCTAACCATGTCCCCAGGGGTATGGTAGCTGGTTTTGGTGTTCTCATAGTTCTTCTTGTATTCACGATCAGACTGCAATTTTGCCACGTTCATATAATGGACCAGTTTGGGATCATCCTGGAGGCTTCTAAAACCTACATGCTTTCCCTTTGCCTTCTCATATGCTTCTTTGTATTTATACTGCAGAGACAAAATTTAGATAGCAAAGTCTTAGGCACTCAGGACACTGACGTTCT